>BGZK01001175.1:0-195323 GCA_005406025.1 Eumeta japonica
TGGTATATTTCCTATATTTTCAGCTCATTCTAGTAAAAATTCTCTCTTATAAATTGGACTTAGTTATGGCAAAATGAGCCAACCAACAATCTCGTCAAAATCGACATTTCAATAGAAATCATTGTAAAATATACCTTATTTCCATGTCACCAAATCTCAGATTTATACAAGCAATATTGACGGTAATACAAACTATAGACCAACCAACACCTATGGACGACTACTAAATGATTGCCAAAGTGAGCCTATATCACTTGACTCTTTTCTAAATCAACGACGGTCGAACGTAGTTTTGCCAAAGTGAATCAAAATAGTGTGATGATATTATATTTCAGAAAGCATTCAAAATATAATAACCATAATGAGCCAAATGATGCTGGTCTATTAGAACATTTTTTAATCATAATTTGCTTTTCTCAAAGTGTACCGATACGGATTTCGAAAAATTGAAAGCTGCTTAAAAGGACACCAAAGAATTTATTCAGTGGATGATTATATAAATGTAATGAAAGTGTGTAAGAATCCTCTGGCAGTAGTGAGAATGTCATCGCAAAACTTTTAGGTTGCAAAATGTTAGAAAAAACACTGTAAATAGAAATTTTTTGAGTAAAAAAAAGTAAACTGGCTTTCAACTAAAGAAATTCTTTTAAAAAGATTTCATGTACTCAATTTTCATGAGACCAAATTTTGTCGACGAATTTGAGAGCTAGATATTAAAAAGAAGACAGTAAGAGCAAGGAATGAGGCCAATATAGAAAACAATACTTAACTCCGTTATGGCCGGACGGTAAAGAAATATCGCAAGCTAAAATAGACGATATAAAATCAATTTTACATTTGATACCGGATGATTGTAAACATTTTATAACAATTTAAAGGGCAATAATATGTTGATTAACGACATAGACAGTTTTGAAACCCAGATTTTGAATTTGAGGCAGATACTTAATGACCTAAACTTGCTAAGGCTTAAGGGTTTGATATGTCTAATATTCTTGATTTTAATATTTTATATTGTTTACTCCATTTTGATTTTGGTTTTTCTTGAGGATTCAATTTTATTTTAAGTGTTTTAATATTAGGCACTGTTTTTGATAACATTGTATCCTTTCTACTTTTGCTTTGATTTTTCTTAAGGATTTGATTTTATTGTAACAATAATAAATATTCTTAGTTTTAGTATGATTGATGTCATTATTTTATATGGTTTTAATTGTATTACATTATATCTTTTCTATTTATTTTGCTTTTATTTCTTGAAGATATTTTATTTTGTGTAAAAGGTCTTGGTTTTGATTTTAATAAATTTATTTGAATACTTTAAAATAAAATAATTTTAAAAGGTGATTTTATACAGAAATTCAGAGATTACTATTCCAAATATTTGGTGACTATAATGACTAGAACTTTATCAGATTTACCTATTTTAATATTAAATGATAGTTGGTACATTTGGCAATTCATTTTCAGAACTCTCATTATTAGAAATAGTAGAAATTAACATTTTGACACAATGAGCCAAGTGTAATTTTTATGATAAATGACATTAATCAGTTATTTTCAAAATAAATGCCTATACGTTATAAATCTATGTAACACGTACTTTAATTTGGTTTTCAATTATAAATAAAAATGACTCAAAATATGAACATAACAGTCGCAAACTTTTAAATGCGTTTTCTCAAAAGTTGTCTTGTGTTGGTTGGCTCATTTTGCCATAACTAAGTCCAATTATTACTAGGTATAAAATTATCGCATGGAATTAAATTACGATTTTTTTTAATAATACATTCCATAACTTGGATTATAATAAATTAATTACATGTACATTGACTAATGCATCACCGACTAGTGATGATCATGCATAAGAAAGCTGTCGCGGCCCTAGGCTGCACGGCATAAAAGCCGTTAACATGAATACATGCAAACATGTCCCGAGCACTACAGAAGCGCTATACACTCAAGCGCATCCCGAAAGCATCTACTTGACGCGCATAAAAAATCTTGAGCCCTCACAAAGCCATGCTTTTTACTAACTTTCATTTCCATACTTAGTAAATACTGCTGATAAACACCCTAATAGGTTGTGGAATGGAAAATGGTCAATGGTCAATGGCCTTTTAGTGTTCATTTAGTGCTGAGAAAACAACCTACATTATAAAAGGGCCAAATTTTGTGCATTTAAACCCAACGAGTTTGTATGAAAGCATTAATGGACGTCAACAAGATAGGATTTAGAGATCGTAATAAGACAGTTATTTAGAGCTTTAAACAAAACTCAACACACCTATGCTTCTTTTTTTTTTTGTACAATTAACATTTCATACGGATTTGGGTAATGAAGAAAAAACAAATGTATATATCATTTTTAATTTATTTTCCTTTACATACAATTTCACTGTTCTTGCGAATATTGAAAAATGCACTGAATAAAAAAGTGGTTGAGCAAATGGCCTATGTTTGTACAATAATATAAGACAAAAAGAAAGATTTAAAGATTGGCGACAATATTGTTACTGCTAACACAGAATAATTTTAACACAAGAACAGTAGTAATACAATGGTGTGCTTATTTTAAAATCACACTTTACAAAAAATATAAAACATTTTATAAAACAACATTCACTGATAATTGCCATTTTCGCTACAACAGTGTATTTCCTAAATTCACGGCTTTTATAGTCTCATTTCTTGGTTAGTGCAATACCAAATACAATGTTTTTTTCACTTTTCAATAATTTATGTAAAATATTTAGTTTAAAATGAACCAGAATTGAACAAAAGAAATCAGACACTCAAGACACTTATTTCAAAAACACAAAATCAACCCAGTTGACCCTAATGGCGAATACAAGAGATGGGAGCTGTACTTGGTTTATTTTTACTGGTATTTCGTTCGATAATTTCACCTTCAAGTTTATTACTGTTGCATTAATCGAAATAATAAAAATATACAACTTATATATAAAATGTACAACCGAAACCTCACATTATCGCACAACTATAGAGCGATTTTGACTGAAACAGGTTTGTGAAAAAAATATTCATACTGTAAAATAAACTGACGAGTGTGTATTAGATTACTAATATATATAACATTATTATTAAATACAAAATATTTCCTAATTTTATAGATAATTTTTTTAATTAACATATTTTTTCTCTCAAAATCACCCTTCTCAAATAAAATGCCTTGTACGTCTGTCCATTGTCTCGATTAATCGATCATAAAATGTGATTTTCACAAAAACAAGAATAAAATGGTGCCGTTTGTGATATTTGACCTGCTGTCATAAGATTGCAAATATGTGATAACAAAGATTTAATTTTACCTGTCTTAAAATCCTTAACTATACAGACAGATCACATGTCTCTAAGTAAAATTTTTGTTGTTCGCAGATCCATTCCAATCTAAATATAAATAATACCCATTCCAATATAAATAATACCCCATACAACACATATGTATGATTGATCAATCAATAGCTTGTAGCAGACACACAGCAATGTATTTTAAAAATGGGTTGCCCACAGGCTAACATACTCTCCCTCCAACATTTTGAATGTCTAAAGCATTTAAAAATATAGACAAACTGTACGCCAACAGTATATTGATTGTTGATGGTCAAACTACAACTTTCAAATCAATTATATTGAATGGCTGAATTACAATTAACATTAATTAAATCCAATAACACATAGACATCTTAAGAGAGTTCTCTTCTGGTGCTTCCTCGTGTTCTTTTACCAGCGAGTAACGATCATTAGGATCAAACTAAATGTGATGGATTGTGCGAGGCAAAGGCTCCACCTTCATAGTTTGACATTAATGACCTTAATAAATGCATATATTTGCAACACATCCAATTTATTACACAGGCAATGACATAATATGCTGAGATAAAAATATGCAAACACAACTCTCGTCTACAAAACCTCTTCAAGCACCTGTCTGATACTAACAAATGTAATTCTATTAAGACTTTTGCATGTATAAAACAATGTTCGGCTACAGAATTAGAAATTGTTCTATTGTTTGAAATAATGTTTCATATATATAAATATTACTAATATTTCCAGTAAAAAAACTCATATACAAATTATAGCACCATAAAGTAGAGCAAATTAGTGAAACAAAAAGAACTTTAAATGCATTTTTCAGACATAACATGGTAGCCACTTAATGCTCGCAGTTCGGCTAAATAAAATGCATCAATTATCATTTCAATGATTCCAAATTAAATATTATACCTATATGTCACATAACACTTTATAATCTTAAGTGGTATAAAAGCGCTGCTACCGTCAGCCTAAGCGATAAACATTGATGAAATCACAGTTCCCAAGGCGCGTAAACAATTCGACCCAGCGAAGCAGCTACGAAATTACGCATATATTCTGTCAACATTTTGTCATTGTCCCTTTGCACAAGTTCACTTATTTTGGGAATCTATGCACAAATCCAAATTCCATACTATAAATGTATTTTACATAAGTATAAATGTATTTTACATTGTGTTCAGAAAAAAGAGAGTATAAACAAATTTGTGTCATGCAATATGATGCTATCAACAAACAACTCAAAAAAGCAGTTTGGGACTAGCAAATAAATACTATAATAATTGTATTGATTTTGAATATTTTAACCATAATTGAGTGTACCTAAATTATATATTACACAAAACCAAATTGTTTGATGTTTATTTTATGGCATCTCAATGTCTCATAGACCTAATTTGATTCAGAGTTCTAAACAAGTCCATAATTATAGCCCTTCAAATATTGTATTGGCATTTTGTCTGAACATTGGCACTTCATAATATCAATAAAAGAACAAAAATTTCTTTAAAAAAGAAACCCACAAAGAGAAAGCTTTTTATTATTGGGAAAACCTAGTATCAAAAGGCTACGAAAGTCAGCTCAGTATTACCCAAACATTTATTTCATTGAGTTCTATTTTGAACAATAAAAAATCATATAAGAAATTCTTACTGTACCTTACACCGAAGTGGTAAGCTAAATTCGTAAAAATATGCTCACACGCCATAAATGAATGGACGTAAGCATGTTGTCTCTTCTCAAAAAAAATTTAATATTCAATTTTAAGTCACAAATATGAAATAAATGCGTCCAGCTTCTAATACTTCTTATCAATAACTGCACTTTATAATAACAGACACAAAACAAACTGAAGTACAAACCTTTGAGGGATAATTTTAAGTCTCCTCTTTCATATAAAACTCTACCGTCAGAACTATTAATGCCATAAGACTTTAGACAATTCAAATAGAAATATCTATTATTTAATATAAATGGAAAAAAAATGTATTAGTATAATAATACATGGAAATGTAACATTAATAAATACAGTATAAACTTTTAAAATTATTCTTTGAGGTAAAATTCACTAGAAACATCTAAAGAGAGTTTCTGAAAAATATTTACCAGATTAAGTAGATTAGTACTTGAATTAACACATACTCATTGTTATCAAAATTTTCGTAAAACTAACACACAATAAGAAAAAGACTAAACCCAATATTCATAAAATTTTATGGAACCAGCTTTTTTTTCCTTGCACAAGACTACAATAATAAAAAACAAAAAAAAAACTCAATAACTGGAGACAACAATCTATAGTAAATGGTCAAATAACAGCACATATATTTCCACAATCATAATTATAATCAGTAAAACAGGATAAAGTACAAAAATGTTGACAGTGCTATGGGCACTTCATGTTAAACCAAAAAATCAAACAATATATCAAAATTCAAAACCAAAAAACAGCAAAATCTTTACATTAGAGATTGCACATTTTAAACCAACTGGAGCTCGCCTATTACAAAGTGTTGCACACTGTCAGCAAATTGAACAGAACATTGATTACCAGCAAACAACTCTACTTAAATTAATTGGGAAATAAGAAAATTACTACACAAATAACTTACTGAATTTGCAATAACTAATGAACAAATCTAACTCTGTCGACCATATCTCACGTGCGTTGCCCTAGTTAATTGGCTACAAGTCTATTTAAAACAACCTATATGCAGTAGGGTACTTCACAGGAAGTGATTTGGTAGTAAACACAGCTAAATATTTCCAACCGAGTTCTTCATAGACTTCTATCAATCTTTCTTCTATTTCCTTGGAAGGGCGCTCTTCTAACATCTTGTTGAGGAGTCTTACAGCTCGGCCCCAGTGTCCCATAGCGAAACATTGCCATACACCAAATTGGATTGCCTGAACACAAATAGAAAAAAAAATTATATGGCCTGAGCCTAAAATCTTATGCCTTAGCTTATTCTAATACTTAATTTGACAAAAACTATAGTAAAAACTATTAACAGTGGGCAATCAAGGTTACTTTTCACAGTCTTTCAAAATACAAGAGATTCTGTAAATGCCATTTTTCTTTTGTTTCCCATTTCAAGATCTTTACAAATCAACATTGTTAGACACTTAACTGTGAAAATTCAAGTAATATTTTGGTATTTCTTATTCCATGACTATTGACAAGGACATTTGTCAGTGGGCTATCTGTGATTGAGTTGGTTTGTCACTCTGTGACACTAACATTGCATGATCATATTCTGGTGAATATTGCTGATTTATAGACTCCAAACACTTCATTTATTAATCCGATACATGTGATAATCTGACTTTTTCTAATAATATATTGGCATTAAACGTATGTAGAAATTTTACACTCATAATCACATTGATGGTTTATACAAATAAAAATTTTAATACTTGCTTTAATGGTCAACAGTTAGTTGCAAGCTTGTGACAGCAAACATTAAATTATGATTTTTACTATGTAAAATTTTACACAGTGCATTTATTGAATGCCAACACATATAAAGCTATAAGCAAAATAAAAAGTTATTTGGATAGCGATGGGGGTGGAATGGAGATTAAAGTAGGGATTTGAATTTAAATCTAAATTGGATTTCAATTGGGATCGTTACTGTCATTATGACCGAGAACAAGCATTGCATCGACATCACAAATATTCGTACGAGTGAATCCAAGGGCAACTGTTAATCCGTAATGAAATTTCATAGTAAATACACACAATCAATACCTTGGCATCGGTGAGATCCGTAAACTTGAGGAGATCTGTGGTGTTGTCGTGCAGGCTAGTCATCAGGCGTTCGTAGCTGGCGCCGGGCTCCGCCAACATCAGCAAACTGCACAATGCCGTGCCGCGTCGACACAGAGCCTCTATCAACCAACCGCGTTGTTTCTCGTGCTCCCTGTTACATTCAGATATTTGTGTTAGCACTATAATATTGTCATTTTTATTGGTTTCTTTTGATGCCTGTCAAACTTGTTCTGTAAGAGTATGATGTAAGAGCCTCATGACCGGGCATCTCGTCTGGGATACGACCCCGACGGATCCAGGATCGATCCCTTAGAGAGGGATCCATTTCGTAAGGTTCCACCTCTCATCAGCTCAGCTGACCAGGTTTTACCCTCAGGTTGGGGAAGGCGACTTGATCAGTTTTCTTAGGAGCGGTCGGCCGCTTGGCGACCTCCCTTGCATGGGCGCAATGTTCCGGAGGAATTCATGGAGGCCCTGATCGATGAAGACGTACATCCGGGGGCTATGTGATGGTTGAATTCCTCTACGGTTTCAAAGCGGAAGCTGCTTACTATGCTTAATTTAGACATCGTGATCTATTTAAAGACGCGAAGTGTCCTCGATCTAAGCTCCCTATTGAAACGGACCGAAAACACACACGTAACGCAACGCGGGCCGCGATTACGTGACAGAGCTCGTCGTGGCGCGGTCGGCACGCCGCGCGGTTGCGGCCGATTGAGAGGTGGACCGCGACGTCGAATTCCAGTGTCCAAAAACGTACTTTTTCGCACGGCGAAGATCTTGACGCGGTTTCTCGCAGCGTTGAGATCCGACAAGTTCCCGGAAACAAACTTATATTGTTCCGGGAAATTTTGCTTCCTCCTACGGCGAAAGAGTTCAACCTCGAAATCGCTATCAACCACGATTACAATAAGGCGTCCGAAAATAGCAGTGATCATCGGCTTAACTGGTGGCCCTGAACGACTATCATCAGCGGTCGGCAGCCCTACCATCATGAGAGCTGCCGATTTCTGTCACGTGGTCAGCCCTTTGAAGGATTACTGAGACTGTACTGCATACGTGTTGATGCATTTCGAAAGTAAGACTCATGCGAACTCATTTCTTTATTTACAAAATAAATCTATATGTACAAAAAAAACCTTACCATTTATTTATATTACACTATAAAATTGGACTGATAAAGTGATGTTTCCTATTTATGAATTACAAGTTCGAAACTCGTCTATACAATTGTATGGATTTAAATAAGCTAATTTATATGTTCATGCCATGTGACATTTAATTAATATTGTAAAAATGTCCAACTATTTATGGTCACTAAAAATAATTTAATTGTTTATAAAATATATTCTAGAAAGGAAAATGAATAAAATTATTACATTAAGAAAAATTAATAATACTTACTGTTTGATTTTATTAGCATCAGTGCGTGTATCATTTTTCATTCCCAAATATGCCAACAATCTCTCCTGATCTATTTGTTTGATCACCTATGAGTTAAACAAAATTTTATAATACTCTAAATGTTCAAATTTTTCAACAGCAATTGTAAAAACACACAATTTTATGAATGGACTAACAGTTTCAGATATTGTGATCTGCTGTTCGCACCAAGCAGTCGTTACACCAGGAGGCTGGTTTGCATGTGGTAGCCTAGAATAGGATTTATAATATAATGCATATTTAAATTATTTATTATCTTAAATTATAAGTTAGAATATGTCTCAAAATACAAAACGGCTTAGGAGGCAAAATAAATCACTCACTTCTTATAATCAGTAGGTGAGTCAATAGAGTGAAGGTAGGCTATATGCACGCCGAAATGTCCCGGGAAAGCCGCCACCAATTCCTCATATACCTGCTCCAACTTGTCACCCTCTGAAAGACATGTTTGAACATTAGGTTTTTAAAAATATTTCAAGAATAAATTTTCAACTCAATTCCAAAAATCAAAGTGCCATAAAGTATCAAAAAATCTAATTTATTTTATAGAATTAGATAATTTAATCTGTATAACTAAGATATATAAATTACACAATACATAAAAAAATATGCAATATAAAAAACATATATGGGTATTCAATAGATGACACTATTCTTTTCAATATAAAAAAAAACAATTTGTATAATATTTGTTAAATTAAACATAAAAACTAATTTAATAATTTGCTTACAAAATCCAATACTGTTAATCTTGTTTTTCCAAAAATTAGAAAACTATTTTTTTCGAATAAATTTCACAACTCTGTGTGACAGTAATAATGCTAAAATAGCATTTAAAAATCTTCACAATCTCTTTTTAATTAATGTTCAAAAAAATTAAAGATAATAATAAAAATAATATAAAATATTCCACATAAGAGTAATATAAGAGTATTATTCATTTATTCTATCAAAGTCTTCCAAAAAGTAGTATTGAAATTTTAATAACTGGACAATATAAGTAGAGATATGTTTCATGTTGTATTTTTATGTCAAATTTCTAATTTTTAGGTTTAATCTGTACAAGTGCTGACAAAAAAAAAACAAAGATGTCGTGATCTTACCAAGATCTATTCTTACATTCAGATATATTAAACATCTATTTAATTCATATTATATAACAAACTATTTTATTCTATACAAACTGCATAAAGAATTCTTGTAGAATTAGTTTTAAAAATTGTAGATATTTTATGAAATATATCAATGAGCCTTATGGTATTTATTTCTGTTCAAATAATAAGTAATAAATTATAGAAATATTACATTACGGAATGAGTACGTGTTTTAAGATATAAAGCCACATTACATGCTCCAAGGGATTACCTTCGAAATGGTTAATACCAATAGCAATTATTAATATTTAATAATATTATCTGTATCTAATACACAAATATAATATCTCATTTAAGTGAAATGTAGCTTACAGGATTTGATAAAATGCATAATTTTTTGTTATCAGAAACCAATTCACCTTTTGACTCCACTGTCAAATTAACTAATGTCTTTGTTCACACAATAAAAAGATAGCACATAATAGACTTCCATGTTTTAAAATATTCATAAGCTGCAATTGGTACAACTTCCAAACATTGAAAACATTAAAATACTTTGTACCTCAACTAGCACCCTCATAAAAGATGTAAATTCCAAATAATATAAGATATGAAATATACTCACCGAGCTTACTCAGCCAGCCGGTTTTGAAGTCTTTTAAAGCCTCCATATAATCCTCATGCGACTTCCCTTTTTCTTTATCCTTTTGTGAAGAATTAGAATTGGAAGTGCTTCTCTTGGGTGGTTCGGGTACAACATATTGAACATCATAATAATCCACTTTCCTACCAAGTTCGTCTTTTGCAAATGTTACAGTTCCAGTCAATAACTGGCCCAGAGTGAGATTAGAACGGCTTATTCTGAAAACCAATAAACAGCACAGCATTTAAATCAATATTTTTTTTTCATGTTTTGATAAAAAGAAATAAAAAACTAAAAACAACATATTACAACAATCAAAATTCAAGTTTTTATTTCATTACATTTTTGTAATATATATTTTTTTAATTTCTCGGATTGCAAATAAATTTATTTTGTAATCTTCAAAATTGTATATTTGATAAATTTTATCTGAACATGATCATACTTATCGTAAGGCACTGCTGCAAAATAGAGAGGTAACATAATACCGCTGGCGACCGACAGATTATTAAATTTCTTGCCGCTTATTAGTGCCTGAAAAAAGAAAACTTTATTATACTGGCTCAAGGCAATGTCCTGAATAAAGATTCTTTCCAAAATGCAATGATAAAATAGCATGATTTGATCAAATGAAGATATGATACATAAAAGACATCCACATTTTCACTATGAACATTCATAAATTATTAAAAAATAATACACTTCCCAAATAACTTTTATTAAAGTTATTTAAAAATCAACCTTGGGATAACAGCACAGTGTAAATTGATTTCATACAACCACATTTGCATTTGCAAGACTAATTTATATTGCGGAAATTTTAGACATATATGACGATCACTACAATTAAATGGTATATGTAATAAAATGCTTAGATAAATTACCCAAGTAATCATAATAAGTTTATATGGAGGCACAAATCTGGCCACTGGAGCAAAATGAAGAATATAAGGATATATCTTTTAGAGCTACTATAATTTTACAATACACATTTTATTTTATATATTAACTCATGCCTATTTCTTAGAAAAATAAGCAAAGACCACGGCTATAAGAATATTGTAAATATTAACCTGCGACTGAGATCCATAGACATCTAAAGTAAGCGGCTGCGGAAGTTTCTGCTGCAGCAGTATGGGCAGCTCCTGCATCCTCTCGAGCGCCGTTCTCTGCTCGTGACGTATATTTAGGCGAAGAACGTAATCTCCTTTTTCTAATTTTACTGAATACTGAAAACACATATATATTTAAAATTTTAGATCGGAACCCAAGTCATCATCTATCTTAACTTCTGCTATATTTCATTCCAAATGGACATATGTTTTATCCTTCCATAAAATTATTTTTCCTAGAAAATTTAGCCACAATATAAAAGTAATCAATGAAACAGTGCATTGAGTTATAAACACTACTATTCTATTAACAGAACATTTAAAGTATGTATTATTATAAAAATATTTTAAATGATCGGTTAATGGACAAAAATTACAACTTCTAGAATTATATACAAGCATATCTAATACTCAGATCAGAAAACATGTATTAAACATCAACAGAATTGATATCTAGTATCTAGTACAAGTTCTCTGAAATACATATTCACTTTTTTGTCAGATTTACATTGTTTTTTTATTATGTTCATTGATCTCTAAATTTAAGTAATTTAGAATTAAAAACCAATGCAATTACAAACCGATTCCAGAATGTACCATTAAATTTTTAAGTATAAGGATATTAAATCAGTCACAAATACATTGATTTCTTTTAATGACTTCACGATCAACAAAAACGACTTATTTACGCCATTTTTCCCCTTTAATATTATAGTTTGTCTCCCCTAGGCCATAGACAACTGACAGACGCGGGACAAACGCACACAGGAGAAGTCATACTGACTTGCTTGCCAGCGGATCGGAAGTACTTTTGATCACGCGCAGACGAGTTAAATAAAGAGAAAACTCGGGCCGGTGCGATATTAATGTACTTTTATATATAAAAAACATATTTGTGGAAGTGGATAAACAATAAAACAACAGTGCTACTAGACGATCGCGGCTCGAGCGCTTGGACACTTGGGACAAGCGTCAGAAGGGTGACTTCTTGCATAAACTGAATATATCTCAAGCCATCCGGGCGCGTACACGATTGATAAACTGACGATGCAGAATTAAATTGGTCCTAAATATTTTGTTATATGGTTGAAATAAAACCTTAATATAAATCACATGTATTTATTAGAAAAACGATAAAATTCAATAGTATTGCCATTGGATTACAATAATTTTATAAGTAAAGTTTCATAAAACTATATGCTTTTATGAGATGAGTAGAATTTATATTAATTCGAGCCTCAGTCATACCTTGGACGGATAAGCATCGCCGACGGCCATGAGCTGCTTGCAGCTATTAAACAACATCCACATCTGAGACTCAAACTCTGATTCATAAAGCATGTCGCAAAGCAAGGCTACAATTGGTGAAACCTGTGAAAATATAACAATACATCAATCACATTTAAATATTCCAATAAGTTCATGTAATTCACCCTCATTGTACAATTTAATAATAGATCACTAAAGAAATATGTAAGACATGAAGCTTTATACTACACGAAGGAATATAAATTTTTATTTAAAAAAATGAGTCGTCATCGTGATTACCTCAGTGCCTTTGGCCAAATGGAAATTATATGTATTGACTAATTGGTATATTTGCCTACTTGGTGGAATGACATCTCTTTTACTCAATGGACTAATTTTTGATTCTGATGGCCTGAAAATAAATAGAATATGGCATCTTTAAATAAAAGCCCTATTAAATGGTATATATTTTTAGGTATTCATGATGAATGAACCATAAACTGTAAATTCATAATGAATCGATTGAAAACAGTAATGAAATCAATATCTTTAGCAATAAAATTTACTGACACTATGTTAATTAAGTGAATGAAAAACTCCACAAATTAATTTGTTCATATTTCTAAACAAACTCAACATTTGTTTGAGCATTGCTTTAGTTTAAAATTTCTCAGCTTGAATTTAATGCAATAATGCAATATCTTTAACATTAATTCTAAATCAACTACAATAACAATTAAAAGCAAATGTACAAACCTTAGCACCGGTTCATTATATTTTATCTGTGCTGAAGGTTGAACTTCCTCCATTCTAAAAGGTATTACATTGACAGCATGGAGGCCTTCTGCGCCATGGAATGTCATTCTAGTTCCAAAGTCAGGTTTAATACCATGGAATTCTATGCTGTAATCCACCACTAAGTCTCCAATGTTAGCCCAGTATTTAGCTAACACCACTTCTAATGTTATACCACCCTGAATGAAAAAAAACAATACTTAAACCATGACTTACAACCATACAAAAAAACATTAAAACCTAAGACTTTATTATTTTAATATTGTGTAAAAAAAAAATATACACAATGATTTCTATTAAAACTACCCCATAATTTAAAAGTGGACATATTCTAATACTGATTTTATTTATTTTATTCATTTGGCTTTTAGACAATGCTCTAAATTCTGTATTTTCATGCAACCTTCCGAGCTTTCAAACTGACTATACAATCTATACAAATGTTTTACAAACTTTCAATCCATGTGAATATAATAATAATATGGCAGAATGTATCTTAGACATTAAAATATTGTGAATGACAGGAATGACGGCCATAACAAACATTATAATAATTATAATAAAGTAAAAACAGCAAGTATCAGCAAACAGCAGTATTAAAAAAATAATAAGAATAAATTACCATAACTCTGAACGGCAGTAAAGTTGGTGCTTCCGAGTTGACAGTCACCAATTTCTGATTCTCATGAGATCTACAGCTTCTTCTGGGCAGTATTTGCATTGTATGGATTAGAAACCTACCAAATTTCTCTTTGTCCTCTGTGATTATCTTCAGAACACCCCAAGTGGCTTCAAGAGGCACAATTATCAAATGCCTTTTGATTGTTGATGGCTTAAATAGAACTTTGTCTGCAGTAATACTCGGACATCCAGGGGAAGACAATTGAAGTGGTTCTGGTTGTAATACTGTTATGGGTATCCTCAAAACTGGTCCTTTGTCTATACACACTACATCATATGCACATATGCTGAAATCAATTTCCATTCAATCAAAAAGTCATTGTAAGAGAGAATGCAATCTCTAACATATTTATTTCTATGGAATACTTTGTAGTCTATTCAGTAAGGAGGAATAAATTATGAAAACAAGAAGACAGAGCTAAACATTTATATCTGATCAGTACTGAAATTATTAGTAATAACAATAATAATTCTTAAAAAAAAGGTCATAATTTAAGCACTCATAACTGATGAGCTCGCATTAAATGATTGATGAATGAATTGAAGCAAGAAAGATATGCATAAAACATTCTATGAACAACTATGTAGATCTATGATCTCTTTCTATGAATGAACCCTTTTAGGAAGCAGATATGACATTATAAATAAATAAATATAGGCTTTATTAATTATTTAAAAAGCATTCACATGCTTTTTATTATAAACAATTAAACTTCTTTTAACCAGGTCACAATCTGCAGGTAACTTAGCACACAGAGCTGTTATATACAAATTCTAAAAATTAAGTTCCTATATGAAATAATAAATGGAATCATTTAGAATGTAAAAGAACAAGTAATAACAATAAGTTTTAAAAATAAATGATATCCCATAATTTATTGGGAGTGACCAACTAATCTCACATCACATTCTAATGTGATATGATCTGTTTACAAAAGGTGAACAATATCAAATTTTATATGCATATGCTGAAACAGCTTCCTACTACCACCAAAACTTCTTATGAACCATTTAGGATGTGAGATGTAGACGCATGACAGTATTATTGCAACTTGCACCAAAAGAAAACCGTAATTTGTAAAAGTAGTCTGCAAGATTTGACAATGTATGAATAATCTGTTAAATTTTATGGATTATTTTACAATTTATAATTTTAGTTTAGGCGCAACCCGAGGTTAAAACACTAATTATACATTATTACTAGTTGAGGATTCTTTGTTTACATAATTTATTTCCTTAAATTGAATAGACGTTAGCATAGATATTACTTGAGTAGTTTATGCTTTAAACACTTCCTGTAGTATAACATACATCCTTTATGAGAAAAAAACACATTTGTTTACACTTCACATTGTATCCATATCAATAAACAATTTATTACAGTATTACTGAAGACAGTAAAAATATTTTGAATTGACATATTTCTAAGAAAAATCTCTGTACTTTTCTCATGTCTTGTATAATTATTATTATTCTGATTAAATGGTATGTATTGTGACAAAAACAAATCAGTTTGACAGCATTAATTGTCACTGTCAACATAGTTTTTATATTAAAAAAATGTATCAATTTCACAATTGATGCCTTTTTTAAATATATCAATTTTTATTCTTCATATAAAGAAGCTCATTATACCAAAGGAAAGTACAATATGCAACCCCTTGAATTTCATATTGGAGAGACTACACTCTATTGGGAAGTACATACAAACCCAAATTTAAATTTTATGATTACTATGATATGAGGGGTGCTTTTTATGTGTCCGAAACTGGCCACATACACAACAATATTTCAAAAGTAATTACATTTCAAAATGGAACTTCTTGGTTGTAGAATACAGTTTGTTTATTATGGCGTCATTTTGAAAATTATGTCTTTTATCACCATGGATTTAACACATAAAAACTTTCGTGCAGTGATTTATTACGATTTTCGGCATGGGATAACTCGAAAACATTGATCAACTCACTTCCACTTTTGAGGATGAAGTACCATAGAAAACCACTGTCTATTACTGGTTTAGTGAGTTTAATCGTTGCATGTCTATCCTCACAGTCGCTTTAAATTGGTTGTTATACTACAAAATATTGATGCTGTGCGGGAAGTAATAATACAAGATCGTCACATTACATATTGTGAGATAAAGGTGTCCCTGAGCATAAGTATTATGAACATATGTAAGATATTACATGAAAATTTAACTGCAAAAAAAATTTGATAGCTTTGAATTCCACACAATTCGAGCACTGATCAAAACAGGCTGTCGATTGGTACAAAAAATGATAAAAATATACAATCAAGGTGCGTCAAAAGCTGTTTATAATATCTACAGGTGATGAACCTTGAATCTATGTGTATAACCCCGAAACTAAGCATCAATCAACTGTGTGGGTGTTCAAAGATGAGACGAAGCCAATAAAAATTATTTGTGCCAAAAGCACTTTGAAGCAAACTGTCTGATTTTTTGGTATAAATGGACATGCTGATACAGTCCCACTAGAAAATCATAAAACGGTTAATTTAGAGTGGTACATCTTTTGTTTGCCAGAAGTATTTGAAGAAATAAGAAAGAACAAACGACAACACAGAATCATTCTTCGTCATGACAATGCTAGCTGTCACACGTCAGCCGAAACAACTCGGTTTTTGGAAGGTCAAAAGACCAAATTAACGGGTCATCTGTCGTGCAGTCTCGATTTCGCAGACAACGATTTCTATTTATTACCAAGGGTGAAGAAAAAATTACGTGGTCAACATTTTTCAAGCCGCGAAGGGGCCGTTGATGCGTTTAAAACGCATGTTTCGGAAATACCTCAATCAGAATAATGGAAAAGGAGGTATAAAAATTGGTTTCACAATATGCAAAAGTGCATTAATCATCATGGCGAATATTTTGAATGGCAATTAAACCATATTAAATGATAGATGTTTGTTTCTTTTTGATATTCCGGACACATGAATAGCAGTCCTCGTACTAGTACAATAATAACTATCTATCAATGAAAATCTTTACTCATAAAAATAATTAAATATTGATAACTGAGAATACAATTTATTGACAATGTTAAGTATGATATTATAGTAATGTGATATAATACCCGATATAACAAAAACAATAAAGAAATTTCATATATTTTTGTTGTTATTAATACCAAAATCAATAATGATATTACTTTTTCTGTCACCCTTATTTTCTGTGAATAACATTTATGAGTAAAACAGATTAGTAGTAGGGCTTAAAAACAGAAGCACTGGTTAAAAGCTCAAACCCGAGAGAGTCCAATCTACAAAATTATTTTTATTCTTTACAATATATTTTTATAAATTGAATTTCAATCTGTATAAAAAGCATTTCAGTAAAGATATTCAATTTTTTTAGAACACAATATTGGAATATTGCTCTGGTTATCAATAAGCCTATCTAGCACTACACAAAGTCAATTTTTATGTATAATTACCTAGTAAAATGAGGTCCAGGGGGCAAGGCTGTGGTATCCACTTGCACAGAGATAGGCCTATTGGTGTTCATCATGTCAAGATAATTCGGTATTGAAACCCAAGCAGCATTGCAAGTCAACGTCAACCGCATGCCAAACTCTATCTGCTTTGGAATGATGGAAGTGTCTGGAAATTGTCAATGTCTACACTAGTTTTATATATATCTGTCAAAATTAATAGCAAATGTAGATACAAAAAAAAATAACAACAATACATCCAAATGATTTGTAATATTACACAGATACAATGTAAACACCTTTTCTTTACAAATACTTGTTAATTGTCTAGGTTTCTGTATAGCATCATTTACATAAAAACATACTATTATTTACAATGAGCAATACAAATTATATTTAGAGTACAAATGAATTCAGTCCGTTTTCAAAAATAGCCCTGGCTATTATAAGATGTTTCATGTGACAGTCAAGAAGATTCAGTTTATATTGCATTGAGTTTCATAAAAAAATGAGTTTTTTACTGTGTTGAATATGTCAAATTTGGTATTAATTAAGCAGCATTTTTAGGTAGTTTTAGCTATCTGCTTTAATAGGGAGAAAACTGAAGCCAAAGCGCATCAAATGCTTGTGAAATTTTAGTGACAATGCTTGGAGCAGTCACTAAAATCTTGTAAAGAGTGGTATTAATGTTTCAAGAATGGTAATTTCAGCATTCAAGACAAACCTCGCTCTATACAACCAAAAAAAAATCAATGATAAGGAAATGGAGGCTGAATTCATGGAAGTCCAATACAAATACAAGAGGAGCTTGCAGATACAGTAGGACTCAACAAGCAGTTTCTATATGATTAAAATCTATGGAGATGCTTTAAACACAAGGCAATCATATTCCTCATAACCTAAAGCCAAGAAGTGTTAAAAAGTGATTTTTCAATAAAAAAGAAATTTTTTCATTGGATTATGACTACAAATTAAAAGGGATATTCTATGATAACCCCAAGAGGAAAAAATACTATGCTACGCCTGTTCAATCATCACCTCCACATCAACACCAAAGCCGAACGTTTATAGTTCAAAAGTCATGCTCCATATTTGGTGGGATCAAAAAAGCATTGTGGACTATGAGCTGCTACACCTGGCGAATCCATTATGGGCAATTGGTACAGGTTGGTACATTGATTCATTTGAGCTGTGTAGTACAAAAAAAACAAAGTTTCTTTGCATGAGAATGTTAGACTTCATGTCACAAAAGTCATGAAAGTTTTTTTGAAAATGCTGAAGTGGTATATTCCACCACACCCACTTATTCTCCAAACATTGCTCCATCTGATTACTAGTTGTTTCAACAAATGCAGCAAGATTTAGCAAGTCACTGGTTCATCTCTTTCATAGAAATTGAAAGTTTGCTGGAATTTTGGATCATCTCAAAAGTCAAAACATTTTTTGAGGAGAAATAGAATATGTATTGCCTGAGAGGTGGGAAAAAAGCAATAGTATGTGAAGGGCAATACTTCCATTAATGCGTTTATTCATTTTGTTTTGTTATTAATGCATTTTAACAACAAAAATGGACTGAACTTATTTGTACTAGGGATAGCATACTTTTATCTATATTATTGTACTATGTTACATTAAACTATAATAATAAAATAGAGCAGCATTATAAATATAAGAGGAATAATGATATTTTTAATTAATAGTATTTGCTAAATAAAGTAAAATTTATTATTATGAATGATAAAAAAAATTTTCAATACACTACTGAACTTATTCCATCATAATGCATCATCTTTTGTTTCTACAAATCAAGTTAGCTATAATATAAGTTAGAGCACAAAAATGAAAAAGATCACATAGTTACAGAGAAAGTTGGTATAAGCTTGCAAGAGTGAGGTATGTGCTAAACATCTATCAGGAAATATCAAGTCCACTGACTTTTTCTTCTTTAGTACAACTAAAAATATATAACAATTTTCTTTCATGAATTTACAATACTTTCTAAAAAATTTACTAATTAATTACATTAAATTAAAATTTTTATTTCTAATATTTTATTACATGAAAACAATGTAAGTGGTACTACTTACTCATTACATATTTCATACCTAAATAATATTTTCAGTAAATAATATATGTACATAGAAACAAAGAAAATGTCTTGAAACTGTGAGATATTGGATATGGAACCTAAGTATTAATATTTTAATATTAAACAATTCCAAAAAATATTTTATTTATAAATATTTTTATAATTCAAATATAGTATAGAACATAAATAATTATTAAAATTTTAACTATGGGTTATTAATACACTACTACTAATAACCCACACTTAACCTTTTAATAAAAATGCAGATTTAAGAAAGGGGATATTACATGTATCAAATAGAATTTTTATAGAATTAATGTTATTTTAAAAGACAATTATATACTCACTTCCTAAGTCTTGATGATCTTGAAGAAATTGAGGCTCCACTGATATGCCAATATCTCTAGGTATGTCATTTAATTTTGGCCTCAATAAAATACCTTTTGCATTTGTTGTACCACATTGTATACTAAATGTCACATCTCTATCAGGCTGGTCATGGTAAGTGGTCAATAATTCGAAGGCTTTTTCTACATTTAGTAGACCACAACCCTGGGCCCAGGGTTCAACATGGTTCAAGTATGTAGCAGAATTCTCTAAAGCTCTTTTCACTGAATACGGCGAGTAAGGAAGATCTTTGGCTTTCAATCCAGAAATAAGAGCACCTAAAACAAAATAAAATTGAACACAACTGGAAGAATAAAAGTAAAAGATGCCACTGGACAAAATAAAATTATAGAAAATAGTACTCAATAGCTTTTTCACCTCATCTTTATAAAAGATTTTAGGGTTTGCTAGAATTGCTTAAAAATAGTTTATTTAAATAGTGTAAAAAAAAAACATAAAGGTGACAATGTTAAAATATACATCTAGAGTTTTTATTTCTAGTCAATTTTATTATAAGTACCTAAAAAAAAGTCATGGGTGAATGATCAGTGTTACGCTTTCGATTCAACATGTAACACTGTCAATCTATAGCCAATGAGTTGATTACTTGTAGAAAATGAAAATCACTTATTGAGTGCATCAGAAACAATGTTAAACTGTCATTCACAAATGTTAATAATCATCAAAATAATTAATCATTAACAGCAGAGTCGGGGGCTGGAGCTGATTTTTAAAACATTTATACTACTCCTCCCTAGTGATCTCAGGAATGTGTTTTTCATTTTTTTTCGACAATCTCTTCTGGTGATGAAAACTGTTGACCACATAATTGGTTCTTAAGTCTTTTTGCAAACAAAAAAAGTCACGAGGTGCCAGGTTGGAACTGTATGCAGAATTGCTCATAAGTTCTACATTTTTCTTCTTCAAAAATTTATTTGTTAATCTGAAAAATTTGTTTGGCCTTGTGAGAACTAGCATTATCTTGGCCAGTTACAGTTATTTTTACAGAGTACGTCTTCTTCGAAATAACTCCGGCAAATAAATGGTCATGTACCAATCACTATTCACAGTACAACAATTCTCTATAGCAAAATTACCCTTTGATGCAATCATCCACTTAGAGGCACTTCGCTCATGCTTTGGTTGGTTTTGGTTCATCTCGATAGACCCATACAATTGATTGGTGCTTTGTTTTTGAGTCGTAGCAATAAATCCATGTTTCGTCATCTGTTACTATATATCCCACACCACAATTGACGCACCAGTTTTGAATATGGCAAGCATAAATTTGTAACAAGTGACGTGGTCCGTTTCTGAGCCTCAATCAAATTGTGTGGGATGCACAATGAGTACAGCTTTTTGATACCCGAATATTTATATAGGATTGATTGTATTTGGATTACTCAGTGCTAAAATCTTTGGAAAAACAATTGTCATATACATGGACTAGCCTAATAACAAATATTTAACCATATCCATACATAAACTGTATGGAAAGTGTCAAGTTATTCTTATTGAAGACTTTTATATAATATGTGAACCAATGACTTCTTTTAGGTTATTCAATAGAGAATCACAAACTTTTTTTTTCTGTAATATACAATTAGTTTAAATGTTGGCAGCACAATTTAGATTTTCCCATTTTCAGTATTTAAACACGATGTGAAGGTGGTTATTAGCAGGGCAACCCCCAAACCACTCGGATCCTCTAGAAAAATCTAATAACTACACACTAGGTAAGTACTCTACAGAATTATTAAAATATATATAACCTAAAAACTTCAATACCACTTCATAAATCAATATAATCACCTATTGCTCCAGCAACATGTGGAGCAGCCATAGATGTACCATTCATGAGCTGCGAATTACGCAATGTGAACCTAGCAACGCTCGCAACAGCACCGCCCGGTGCGCACACGCTCACGCCGGCAGCGCCATCCGCGGCCGGCCCTCGGGAGCTCCAGCTAAATGCGCCACCAGTGAGCTTTGTACGCATTGAATATGCTGCCGACATCATTTCGGGAGAAACGTATGCACCCACACCTGCGCAATCATATTGTTAAATGTACACATATATAAAAGATATTTGCTTATATACTTAGGTATAAATAAGATACTGACCAATAAGGATGGGCTGGGCGATATCGGGTGGTGCGCCGACAGTGCACAAGGCGGGGCCGTGGTTGCCGGCCGACACCACCCAACACACACCGTAGCGGTTCACCACTTCACAGATTATATCGCCAACTCGACTATAATAGAATAATATGATCTATTAACAATTGTTCATTTTGAAATTGTTGCACTGAGGGTTGCACGCACTGAGGGTTTCATACTACAATAAAACATATGAGCAAAATACTCAAAAGTAATTATTATCATTCATTTATTTGCAGATTCTTAGTATGAGCCCCACTCACGCTTAGCTGATTTTCATTTATTGTTTTCCTTAAGTTTTCACTATATTCACGCCATGTTTGACACTTATGTGCTTTTGTGTTAGAACAAAAATAAAAAAAAAATGCACTAAATATGCACTCATGTATTTAGTGTCAGTTTATACTGGACAAGGAAACAAAAGCAGACTATAGACTTTTATAAGTTTTTTATATTTTATAATGCATAAGTAAAGAACTATTTTCTGTACTCTTTTTTCTCAACTTTGGGCACAGTTTTTTTTTGTGGAGATAAAGTAGTTTTCCATCTATTTTCTTAAATACCTTAAAATTATTACAACACCCTCACAATAATCTCTTCCACTTGATGTTACATGTTACAATTAGTGAAACTTTTTTTTTTAATTTTCTAAAATATCCCCAAAAAAGATCTTTATATTTAAAAATATTTATGTTACATGTCCGTGTTTGTATATACCGTAATTGATCATGTGTACTTCCACAAATATTCATAATCTCCTTCTTTTTTAGTACAACTTTGTCAAAGAACCATAATCATTGGGAGTAGCTATTTCTGAGAAAAATAGGTTAGAACATGAATGTGTAAATCCACTAAATACAACCGAAGTGATGCGCTCCTCTCCCCCCAGCCCTTTACTTTGGAAAAGTTGTTCTAAAAAAAAAAAAAAAGGATATTATGAATATTTACAGTAAGATGCATGATTGATTCCATCCTGTATATGTACTAAATGTCAACTTAATCGGTCCAGTAGATTCAGACCAAATTGACTATGACAAATAGTGACAGATCGACACAGGAGTGATCCTATAAGGGTTCTTTTTTCATTTTGAAATACAAAACCCTTAAAACAGCACAACACTAAACATTAAGTTTAATTACACAAATTAATTTATGCCTTTTGCATATTTTGGGGTTTTATGTAGTTTGAGTTAATATTTTTCGAAGGCTTTTAATATTTTGAGGAATTACATGTTACTTTCCAAATGTTGGCTCCAGATATGTGAAAATGACTATTTTTTAGGTTCAACTCTTAATTTCGTATATAAGAATATTTGATGCCAAAAATTTGCACATAAATTATAGAAATAAAAATATTTTTTATTTGAATATATTTCATCACAATGACACATTTTTGAAACATGTCAAAAGACAATTTAAATTACAATATCTGATACATAGATATCTAATGGATATCAAGTTTAAGCAGGTCATTTAACATGCAAACAGATGCCATTAAAAATTTTACATAAATATTGAAATGTATATAAAAACTGTTTATATCTATTAATATATATAAAAAATGCATTACCCAGCATTAGACCAATGTGCATGCTCCCCATAGCTCATATTGATGACATCAATTTTCATCTTTTTAGACAATTCCATAATTTTGATGCATGCCCTCACAAGTGCTGTGCCTGTCTCCATAGAACCAAGACGACTGTCTCCGATGGACAATGAAACAATCTTGGCACCAGGAGCTACACCATTCTTGTCGGGGTTCTTCAGGAAAATATCCAGCAGCAATGGCGGCCACGTGAGTACCATGCGTAGCTACAAAACAAATAATAATAATCATAATGATGAAAAGAAACCCATATAGTGCAATAATCAATGTCGTTTTTAACTCATGCTCAGGTCCCTAATATTATTAGTACTATCAATTTAAAAAGTGCAATTGTAGCAATTCTTCACCACTTTTTACCAATAAAAACATATTAAAACTTTTTTATCAAAATAATTAAGTCATACATTAAACAAAATGTATATTCAAGCCAAATTATACAATTAGTGTTTCAATTCAAATTGCACTATGTCTGATCCATATCAATGCAAGTGAAGCTATAAGTAAAATTTAAACACATCTAAATAAACTTAAGTTATCCTAATACAAATTTGTCAAAGTTTTAGTAAAATACCCAGGTCAATTGTGTAAACTTAATCCTTGAATCTCACCATGACATAATTATGTCAGCGTGAGATTTGGTGCCACGCGCCCTCGATTTACATAATTTTGATGTCATAACGATATTGATTGAGTTGTTTTCAGTTTTCTGCTGTTCAATTGTATAGATATGAAAAGGTAATAAATAGACAAACTTTAAGTAAAATAATAAGACAAAAAAAAACAAATTTTAGAAGATGCAACCAAACACATTAGTTCCTCAACAAAATTACAATATATCCACTATTATTAATGCCTTGCGAGTTCAAATAAAATATACTGTAATGCACATCTCTATTACTGTGTATTACAGTATATATACTGTGTATTACAGTATATTTAACACATAAATCAAGTCATCACTAGATTTATGTGTTAAATTTCTAGAAGTTAATAGGGTAAGTTCACATGTTTTTTCTCCCTTTTTAGCACAAACCAAACAATAGATCCACATGAATTTGATTGTGATTTTAGAAACAATTGTATTTACCTATGTAATTTACATATATTTATGTAATGCACCTTTTCGAAAGAATTTATTAAACAAAATATATATAAATAACAGGGAAAGAATATTAATGTATATGTAAATCATAACTTGATAATATAAAATAATCTTTTATTACAATCAATAACTTTAGTAAAATTGAGGTAGATGTTTCAGTGGTCTGCTCTCCTTTAATGTACAATCAATTCCGTCTACATAAGATTTTCTAAAGAACCCCTTTTTAATTCTTCCAACACATACATATGAAATGTAGACTTTTTCCATCAGTCTTTTTTCATTTATTCAGTTCAGATTACCAAAATCATTTCTACTCTAGTTCCTACATCTGGGTTTGAAACAAGATATAGTGGCACTTCTTTCATCTAATAGCTAATATGTAGTATTACTGAAAGAATTATTCGCTCAGGTTTTTGCAAGTTAATATAAAATCTGCTAATCGGAGTTATAATTCAGTCAAATAAATTTGAATTTCAGAAATCTCAAGAAATAGATTACTGTTTTTACTTACAACACATGCCAACAACTTCAAGGATACATCCATCATTGTGAACGTTGATGCTGACTGTCATTTCGTCGAGAGGTGTTAAGTGTGCATGTTCATGTGTCACACTATATTCACCAAGTAATGGTCCTGACTTAAGATCACCACACTCTGATGTATCAATACATGCCCTAAAACAGACGTAAATTAAAAAACCACCAAAGTATGAGTTACACTTGCATGTAGAGAGTTCTCTACTTAGCTTCGCATTCATTCTAGTTAAATTAAGGGACATTTTATGAACACAAAGTGAATGTTTCCTTTTTTACTGTGGAAATGTAATAATGCAAACATTTATTTCTAACCCAAGGACATAATTCATCAATAGACAAAATATAAAACCGATTTACTATTATTGCGTGTTGCATGTCGGCATATGCATCACAAATAAAAACTAGTATAAACAAAAATAACCTCCAAACTGTGCCATCATGGAAAAGCACACAGTCATATGTGGGCCCGGCATCGTTATATTTTTTTTCAGCTGCTTGTAAAGATTCAACCCTCGCTTCCAATTCTTCTTTTAGATATTTTTGCTCGGTAGTCAATGTAGTACTAGATGCTGGAAATGGAACAGTCATACAATTGTTATAACTACACCTGTACAAATAGTAATAATTTTTTCTTATACTGCTAACATTTCAAACCAAATTGAATAACACCATTTTAGTTAACTTTTACAAGAGACAAATGAGCATGTGAGCCACAAGAGAGCAGTTGGCCTCTGCCTCCCACAGTCACTTGCGACTCCAGAGAAGTCACCAATGCATTGCCTGCCTCTTAGTCGAAATAGGATATCCGATGGAGGGGAGAATGGCGTGATAGAGAAGAAAGACTGAGATGAATAGGGGGTGAGGTGATGGAGAACAGGGCCACCGGAACTCTCAGTCACTCAATAAAACTGAAGTTGCTACTCACAATTGTATTCTATGAGACTTTAGACTGAGACTTTTAAAACAATCATATATATTTTGTTTAAAACTAAAACTTTAATCTTTAAACTTAGCAATTTTGCTCATAAGCCTTCAATATTTTTTTCTGCCAATCATAGTGATATTAAAATATGGACCAATGATAACTCAAGTCAGTTATGGAAAGAGATATTACCAAGTCATAATGCAAAATCACTTTGATTGCAATTATTTTAGTAGCATTTTTTATAATTTCTTAGCTACTATAGTTACTGGCCATTTTTGATTAAATTAATGAATGACAAATTTATTTATACTATAATATCTACATTACAATCATTTGTCAATTACTTCAATTGTATAAATTTATTCATAGTGCATATTAAACAATTTACTTACCAATTTCACTTTCAAAATCCTGCAGTTCTTTGCTAGCTTGAGCATATGCAGGCTTGTGTCCTACATCCCAATGATGTTCACTGCGATACTCTTGAACTCGATCTTTCAATTTAGTGGGATATAAACCGAATGGGTATAAAACACCGATCCGCCATTCTCCACTGGGATTTCGCCATGACTCAGGAATCTAAAGAAAAGAAAAGAATACCTTTTAAAATGCTATAGACGAATCTTGTAAAATAGTAGAGATCAAGGAGAATATGAATATACAAAATAGTTATACATTGTGATACTTACAAAAGTCTTTAACTGTAAAAATAATGTTTTAAGAGTTGTAATCAAATTTTATAATCCATAATATAAACTAATAGATAGCAATGTTTTTAGTCATTAAAGAAATAAATAAAAAAGTAGAATGGTGCCTTCGAAAAATAAAAGATTTTTTATTTTTATAAGGACATGAACAAGCAAACACATTTCCCAGGACTATTTACATTTAATTGATGTCAATCATATATTACACAAGATGACTCGATGCTCTTTAGCCCATTTAAAAAGGAATAAAAAAAATATTTCACAAATACAGCTCCTGGAGGAGCTTCATATAGCTCCTGCCTACATCTTGTACATAACTAACTTAAACTATTGTATTTTGACTATGACATTTGTAGTTTTAATACTATAGGAGTAGTAAAACTACCAATGGATTCGTTCCCAGCCACCTCGTCTAATGTACAATAGTTTTAATACTCCTGACACCCTTTTGGATGTGACTATCTGCATGTTCTTGAGGATGTGCCTAGTTGGCATGAAACATATGTAGAAATAAAATAGAACTATTTAATGGACTATGTAAAATATTAACACTTCTTAGGTATTTGACATTGTTGATCCTCTGGAATCCATATTCAATTTATTGGATGGGGATTCAAAATGGAAACAGATTCGAGGGAGAGCAGTGGGTCGCGTGCTGTATATTATTGCATGTGGTAGGCAATTGTCTAATAATAAAATTCTGCGAAATAACACCACATAAAATAGAACAGTGTAAATTGGTCAAATATAAATAACAACACAAAAAAAAACTATTAATTTTATTTAATTTGAACACAAATTTTTAAATCATAGACTGATTATCCATCATAATCCTACACTGCTCTAAAATAACAGCCACAAGCTAGTCGTTATAATGATATCTATAGTAACCTGCTTTCGAAAACAAACAATTTTAAAACTAATCAAGAAACTTATTACTATTATGACAAAACCAGAAATCAGAAACAGTGAAGATTGTTGCTGAGATGTAGTATTCCAAGTTGGAAATCTATTATACAAGGAAAGGAAGATGAGTGTTAAGTCATAAATTCCTATGTCAACTATGATTTTATTAAGTTCATCTTTTAACTAACAGTAAAAAAACATATAATACTTATGATCAATTATGCAGAAATAGTTTCAGTAATGAAAAAACTTTTTAGTAAAATGTAGCTTTCAAAGAAACTGTTCAGTCAATCCTCAATCTGAACAGATTAACTAATGTAGAATTTCAGTAAAGCATTATAAGACCTCGAAGCAGAGGGAATGTTTTCATAGTATCTATATTCCTTTTCTCAGATATGAATGATCTTTAAATAATATATATTTTTAAATATCTATGACTCAACTCGATGGTCTTTGTCTTCATAAGCTAGCTATTCAACCCCCATAATGCCTTCCCTATAATCCATATGTGGGCAACAACGGCCCGCTGGCCGCATCCGGCCCACTGTAAGATTTGATCCGGCCCACGAAACATTTTGAAAAACCCAATAAAAAGAATATTAAACGATTTGCTCATACTCACGGAATCAAGTGAACGAGCTAGCCAAGTGGCAACGATCATAAAAGAGTGAGGCGGCAAACATCAAAGCCTTTGATGTTTGCCTTCACTGGTGGCGCAACAAAAGATTATTACTTCTCAAGTGTTCTACACTAGATGATTTTAGGCCATTCCTTCATTTTGCCTATGTAAGCGGGTGGATGGCCCGAACTTTAATTCAGTTATATTTGAGCTATCGAGATAATAACTTCGACAAGCGATATCCTAGTGAACTGCTAGTGCTGTCAATTTGCTGTGACTTTGTGTACATCTTGAGAGCTTATTAATTATATTTTGTTATTAAGTGTATTGAACGAAAAGTAAACGAAAATGATGTCTGGTGGAAAGAAACTAAAAGTAGATGTAAAGGGTCGCCAGTTTCAACAAAAATGGACTCAAGAATTTTTTTTATTTTACACCATGGTAAGCCTATTTGTTTGCTATGTAATGAATCCATATCAGTGATGAACAAATTCAATATATAGGCATTACTCAACTAAGCGTCCTATGCTGCACTCACTGACAGGACAAATAAGAAAAGACAAAATACAGAACCTTCTCACAAATTAAAAAAACAACAGTAAAGATTTGATAAACAAAGAACACATCTTGATATTGTAGTGAAGGCTAGTTTTATAGTTCTAAATTGGCAACAAACATGATTTCAAAGTATGGTCAGCAGAAGATTCAATTAAAAAGTTTGATTTAACATATAACCAAGTAAATGAAAATACAGTGCTTAAACTGGCACTTAATAACTTTTTCATGGAACGAAAACTTCAAAAAAATGCTAATATTTTTCAATATTAGCATTCATCTCCATATAAAACTCCAATAAATAAATGGCTGCACCACCAACAAGTATCACTAGCTAGCTATAACAACAATTTAGTAGAGCTGGACAATTATATAAAGAAATATGGCATAATTTGAAAAATTACAAAGCTGACAATATTTTTTTTTACCCTATAACATAGCTCTGTTTAATTTTGATATTTAAAATTATACTATCCTAATAAAGGTTTTACATGGAAATGACATGTCGCAACATGTCTCAGTTTTGGCCAAGAATTTCTCATGATTTTGATCTCTGTCTTGACATAGATTAAAAACCAGGTTAGGTCAGATCATACCATAATTTCCCTCTAAGCAATTCCACATAATCTCATACAATTTTCAATCCAAATTAATTTGTTTTGAGTATTTATGATCTATTTGTTCTCTATTCTTGTCGCTCTTTGATAATGGTACAATGTGTATAATTTTAAGTAAATGGGTTGGAACTATTATATTATTGTTTTCCACATTATATTGGTGATTAAACATATGGAATTCTATAATAACTTTGAAATTCTAATGTATATCAAAAAGTTTAATGCAATTATAATGCAATTGACCACTTAATTAATTACCATATTTATATATTTTTTGTGATTTTTCCCATAAACAATCTTATATTACTGGTGGTGTACTCAGATTTACTATTAAACAAACAGAAAAATACATAAATGTTCCTATTTAAGTAATGCCACTCTCAGTAGATACCGTTTCCGATATTGCTCTTCAATCGTTACGAGCGAAATTTCAAATTTTTCATGGCATTAAAAAGATTGCAATGTTATTTTACTTCAAACCAAAACAAAGTTGAGCACTGAAAAGTCTGCAGTTTATTTAAACTTTTACTTCACGATATTCATTTGCGTAAATACACACAACATTGTCATAACTTTATAATCTGGACACAACACGATAATAGAAACATTTAATAACAATTGCATACCGTCAACTTGCGTCCAGTGATGCCAGTGATACAACCATCCACGAGTTTTGAAACCACTGTACTCGTATCCACATCACCGCTGCCACTACAGTCATACCTCTCAATGACCTTTGTCTCGCCAGTGCTCGTCACCTACTCCAGAAATTAAAGTTTGTTCATATCAAAAGCAAATGCCGAATAAAGAAATCGTGACGAGACAGAAATTTTACCGAGAGCCCTGCAGCCGCAGGATCCACGCCCGAGTCAAAAATCGCTATAATGGTATTCCGGCCATCGTATTCTGGACTTTTAGATAGAAAAGAAACAACACCTGTTTCTTTTTTCGGTAATAATCCCCACACTGGAAATTCACAGTCGATCGGCCCGTCTGCCATTTTTATAGATTTGAAGTTTAGTGTTTCCAGGCTTGGCAGAATAATTTTCCTGCTAGCACATCTGACAAAATATGGGCAGACATAAATTTTTACCACAATTCTTCTTACTTGAATTAACCACATGTTTAACCTTAAAATGATATTCCCTACAGTTCCCGATTAAGGGCAATGGGTAATAATTCGATATCAATTAATTTCTATGTTACCTAAATGCGAACAATACTGTTGTACTTCATTTGAACAAGAATTTTAATACTATAAAGTCACGATTAACAAAAAAAGTTAATCAGGAACAGTAAAATATTTTTACCTAAAATAAAAGAAACTACAGATTTGTCTCTACTAAGAACTTATAGAATAAGATTTATTAATTCTGAAAAAGATATGTTATAGTTATTCGTTTTCTAACACCAGTCGTGAAAATAAGACCATCACAAATATTATATTTATGAAACAATTTTAAAACATCTATAAATCACACAATTACATTATAGTTATACAGGATGTCCCAGAACTCAACGTCAAGCCGAAACGGGGTAAAAGGTTTGATCGTAACCATTATGAGAAAAATCAGAAAAAAAAATCTATCCCATGCAGTTTGAAAATTATGGGCATTTTAAGAAAAACCTAGAAATTTGGTCAAACTGTAACCATTTTTCGGTTATTGTGATTATTTTTGTTTATTTAAACTTTGGAACCATAACCCTAAATAACATATCTGAATGACAGTCAAAAATAGTCACACAATTGCTCCAAGTTTCCTAGAATTAAGATTAATTTGTTAAACCATGAATTTAACATTTCCAAGTTTCCTAGAATTAAGATTAATTTGTTAAACCATGAATTTAACGTTTTCAAAGTTTGTCGACTTTGAAAGACCCTCCTTCAAAAAAAATGTACTAGAGTGCTTTCGATGAGTAAAAAAATAAAAATCTCAAGTTACCCGATTTTTGCTAACCCATTTTACTCCGTTAAAATGTTTTTGATTCACATAAGTTCTTGGTAGTTTCATAATTTTACGGCAAAATGATGAGAGAGATGGATACTGGACATGTTTGCCATGAGTGAGCGAGACAAATAGTGACGCCACGCAATGAGACAGAAATGCGTCGTTTAAACGAGTGCGAATGAAACAGATACAAAAATGGCTACGCCACAAGTCTGACAGACCAGTTAGTACGTTTCGCTCATTCGTCTATTGCGCACCTTTCCGTATTCGCTTGTGTTGATTTAGTAATGACAACTTTGGCTTCTCTTTTTGGAGTTGGATTTTTGTGAATTGGATTTGTTAATTACATACCGGAAACTTTGGCTTCTCTCATCTGACCAGAGATTTTTTTGAATGAATTGGGGATTTTCATTATACCTCTGTTCTACAAAATGAAATCCTTTCAGGATAAACTCGAAGGAGAAGACTTTGAACTCGTTGTACGTGAAACGGATGCATTTCAGTTCTTTGTAAAATACGATATGCTGTGCTTTTGAGTATTCCCGTTCTTTCTTCAGTTCTACGAACGGAAACACTTGGGTCATATATGTTTCATGCGTCACTAAATATGAAATCTACTTTTTTAGCAAACGCAAATACTCGATTCAAAGACTTTGGCTATTTATAAAAAAATATAAAAATTTATAAGGAAGATAAGGAAACAAGACAATTTTCATTGCATATAGTATTTTTAACAACGCCGGCCTAAGGGTAGAGCGAATGGAGCGGCTGCTATAGGCGCCTTGTAGCTAACAACGCTAAAAAACCGAATGCAAAAGACAATTTTCAGCGAAAATTTAATTTTGATGTTGCTTTCGTAAAAACAGAACAGTGTTACGCCATTTAAAGTTACTTAATTTAATTTAAACTTAATATGTTGATGTTTGCAATAAAAACTTATTTCGAAAAAATTGCAATTATTATTTACTTATGAACCCGAATAAGAATTTCTGGAAAATTAGAGCACTGACTTGAAGGCGCTGAAAAACAACTCGCTCCACCCTGATCAAACCTAGGGTCGGTGCCAATTTTTTAAGTAAAAATAAATACATTTCCATTCAAATAATGCTTTATAATAATACATGGAAAAGGATAATTAAAAATTCTGTGTATGTAAGTCACACACGGTAGAAGTGAAACTTCAAAAAAGTAACCTACGAGACAATGAAATGAATATAAAGTATCAGGAATAGGATAATTCTAGATTAATTTTCTTTATAACATTTTTATCAAGTTTAAAAATTATTGAAATGAAAACTTCTTTAGCACAGTTGTGATTTGAAACGTGATGAAACGAAAAAGCGACAGTAAACAGAGACAAAATCATATACGTCTATAGGATCTAGTTTGCGAGAGAATGTGATGTGAAATAGAATGTCTGCGAAAGAATGAGATAAAATATGACATGAGATAGAATTCGAGAGAAAGAGGTATGTGTGCTTGAACATTGAACGTGAATAATAAAAGTAAAATAACTTTTGCATTTGGTATCAATATTATAATAAATATACTCTATAATCAGTCTAGTCCTAATATTGTATCGTCTCATTTTCTCGCAGTTTAATTTTCTGAAGGTTTCACTTCTGATGTTTTTAATATATAATTAAAAAATGTGTCCGTATGTTAGTGTTTTATTTGTTTTACATTTTAATGAGGTTATATATGTGATCCATGATTGGTAAGAAACAAGAATGAAATGTATTAAATAGAAAATATTAAAATACAGTTTTGTACTTAAAATAAATACCGTGGAGTACTTGCACGAATAAGTGAGAATATAAATGCTACACAGTCAGCTGATGCGAGCCATAGGCGCCGCCATATTGGCCTTGGCTGATTGCCGATCGCCTTTCACTTAACCCATACTCGCGGCTGGCTGTAATGCGAATGCGACATGCGATAGATGAACGAACACATTTGAGAAGATGGAAAAAGTTTAACTGTATTAAAAACTGAGAAAATTGCATTTTGTAATCAGCTGACAGTAAAAGACGCATCGGCACATAATTTTAAATTTTAATGTTAAATCAATAAGTGATTTTAGATAATTTTTTTGTGACTGATTATTTTGTTATTATGTTATGTTTTCTAATAATTTACTATTACTTATAAAATATCCCTTAATACATACATTCTCAACAAATAGTTTTATATTTCACGTTTGCCAGACGTCCCGCAACAGCTCATTAATTTTTTGATGAATTAAGAGAGTTCGTTAAAAATATGAAAACATCTTTAGGTACAGTAAAAGAAATTGTAAAAGTAACTTTGACAAATAAAATAATTCAAAATTTTTTAGCTTGACCTTAGCTCACTCCCTTCTAAGATACCTTTGTCTGGTTCAGTATAGTTATTTATATTACAATGCACGAAACTTATCCGTTCTGAATTGCCTGCGAATGATGTAATGCGCAGGTTTAACATTCCTGACCCTTTCTTCTTCTCCCATAAGTGCCGATTTTACATTGTTGCGGTGCTTTTATTACTAATTTCACACCAGCAGACGTCTTTTGAACTCTTCCTCGCTTATAACTGCGTTATCATTAATGTTGTACAGACATTGTCACTGTTTGTATCACTTGATGTAAGGAGTTTGAATAGGTGTGTATTGCAACATTAAAATTTGTTACTATCGTAAATAGTTCCAAGCTTGTTTTATTCACAGAACATTGTTTTAAGAGCCGATTGATAGTCAAATTGAAGTGGATTTCTAAGTGACAGTTCTGTATTATATTATTCTTTGATTTTAGGTTGACAATAAGTATACCACTGTTCTGTGGTTGACAATTGGTTAGGCATAATACGATTTTAGATTGGATAAAATTTTCCGAATTTAGCGAAATCACATATAGTGTTTGTACGTTTAAATAAAGAAGAAAATTAATTATCAATCATGTGGTATGAAATGCTGCCAAGTTTTGCCATAATAGTGGCTGGTATAGGTTTGCCAGGCTGGGGTTTATATCAAGTCCATAATCTTGTGTTAGGCAATGTAAGTATATAACTCACAGTTAAATAGTATGCTTACTTTCGTGCAGACCGATTTTTATTTAACATAATTCATTTATATTTCATTTCAATATGGGTAAGTGATGTGGAAAAGTAAATTTTTTATTTCATATTATATAACATGTAATTTTAATTACTTTGAGTGTTTTTATGAACTAAATAGGAAATATATTGTTTTGAAGTCTTATTTATGACAAATAAGGCATTCCATTGGTATTTGCAAAACATCTAAATTAAGTCAATAATTTCTAACTTTATGTTCTGACATTCATTGTGTGTTTGTCTAAATTTTTATTTATTAACAATGTTAAATAACCTAATATGTTATTTAGCACAGCTAATTAAAAAATAAAATAGTGAATTTTGAAGGATATTATGGAAAAAATATTAGTGTAATCTTATTACTAAATAGACTGTATATACAAGTCAATGTGTGTATATATGTTTCCTATGAATTCCAAAATGGCTGTACCACTTTTAATCAAATTTTCAGTAAATCTTCATATTAGCCTACGAGTGATCCTGTGAAGTTTGATAAAGATTTGATTAGCAATTTTTTTTATTTATTTTTCCTTTTGGTTTTATTGAGGAGCAAAACAGCATGTGAGTCACCAGAGTATAAGTGGTCAAAGCTGTCCATGAACATTCGCTACTCCGGAAGAGTTTCCAGTTCATTGCCGGCCTTTTGGGTAGAAATAGAATACCTGATGGAGAAGGGAGGGGACCGGTGGAGGGAAGTTGTGGAAATGGGAGTGAATCACCGGAATTCATGAACTAGATCATATATGTGCTGCAGCTGAGTTTACAGTTGTATGACTCTAACTACCACAATAAAGGGCAATTTTGTGTCATCTTTTCCCTAGAAATTAAACATTTTTGTTCATGGGCATATTAAGGTACTCTCCCTTTAGATATCAGCACATGACTGCTCCCAAATATCCATCAGAAGTCATTTGGCTGTAAATAAATACTGCTACCCATGCGAAACTGGAGTGTATTGTTAGTAAATAATCAAATATGAGCTGTGTTCCCTTTTTTCCTCTACAGAAATTGTGCGTAATCAATTAATTGTGTACGTATAATAAATATATATACATTTTAACTTGACTGTATATATACCTACTAGCTTATATTAGTTTATTTATTATTCATATCTATATAGATGAAAATCTCTTAATATTTAAAACTATTTATGGTTTGGATATAGTATCCTCTATCAAAAGTATAATGTGGAATAGGGATGGAAAAAGATCCTTATCATAAATAGTCTTGCCAAGAAAATAATTGAAATTATTGATCTTCGAATCCACAACTCAGAAGAGAGATTAGAAGTATTCATTATGCATAGGTCCTTACTCTGAGTCACAATGTAACCCTAACCTATCCTAAAAGTTTTAATGGTTTTGAAGTTTCATAGATACTGTACTTGACTCCTATCTGAAGAATTTTCTAGGACTTTTTTGTGTTTACACTCTGTTTATTTCTATTTAGCACCACAGGCGAACAATGATTCAAAGATGGGACCGTCATATGTACCAAAGAGATTTAAGGCTTACTGGGAATCCTTATGACGTGAAGGTAAATATTAACGGAATTGTACTTTATCTCATACTCGGCATCAGTGCTATAATATTTAATGTACAGTAATATTAAAGTAATATACCACAAGGGAACATCCATTAATTACATGAGGTGTTTTTCTTTCAATTCACACATCTTCCCCCTTCTTGGTAAGATTTGATAAGAGATTTATGTCCCGCTCATATGAGATTTATGCTATAATTGTTAAAGTGCTAAAATTATTTTTATAAAGCAGAAAAAGAATATAGCGCATTTATGTAAATGTAGTAAAATTTAGTCTCTATACACAGTAACAAACTCTATTCTAACTAAAATAAATTTAGTTATTGTTCTAAGTAAAAAATATTTTATATATTTTTTTATTATTTATATAATAATGTGTATAATTTGAAAGCTGACATGAGATTTTAAATTATAAACCCTCCCCATGTTTAAATGAAATTTGATTTAAGTGTTGTAAACAGTAATGTGCTCACGTAATTAATGAATTTCTCTTAAGTGCATATAAAATCATCAAAAAGTAAAATTTATTATTATTATTAAAAAAAATGACTGGTCATTATTATTAAAACTGGTTCTTAAACATTTATATTGAAATGTATTTATAAGAAAAAATTAATAGAATAAGGGACCATCTATAAATTATGTCACCAGAGGGTAAGGGGGGGGCGGCGGCATCGGTCAACGAAATGTGACAATGCGTGACAAGGAGCAGGTCAAAAGCTTTGTGATGTCAAATCTGAAATATGAAAATGAAAAAACGTTTATGTCTTTTGTTTTGTCCAATATTTAAAGTACAGTGAAATCTCAATAACTCGAATGTCAAGGGAAATGCAAAAAATTCGAGTTAACGAGTTTTCGACTTAACAAGAACTTCGAGATATATGTGACTTAACTGCTGAAATTTCGACTTACGAAGTAAACTGTACACAAAAAAAATCAGACATAACGGAACAAACATAACGTTCACAGCTGTGTTATAAGTAACACAGCTGTTACTAAGGGAACACACTTCCTAAGGGAAGTTTCATGAATGTATTCATTCATTGCATGTGTACCAGACAAAAATAATAGATTAGAAGGCCCGAACCCGAACATTCATTTTGGAATTTATTGCTATTATTTTGGGGAATTCCAAGTAAGATGTCATTATATTTTACCAACTACGACTTACGGAGTCTCCTTTTTGAAATTCGAGTTATAGAGATTTCGACTTAACGAGGTTCGAGTTATTGAGATTCCACTGTATTTTGAACAAAAAAAAAAATTGTAAAAACTGCTGTTTTCGTTTATGGATGTAGTTTATGGATGGCTTCTAATTTGAACATTGATAGTCTGGCCAATATCCAATATGATTATTTGTTTTCAGGTTTGGAGTCCCTGCCAGATGAATGCTAAAATTAATGAAAGAATGTCTCAGGTCTCCTTACTAGAAGATTAATACAAGTAAAAGTTCTGTTAAAATAAATCTTTGAAGTAGACTTGGTCTTTTAATGAACCATTAGGATCTATATTTTCATAAGGAAATGTATGTAGCAACTTAATATCTGTTTTTGAAAGAGATGTATTTACCAGAATGGTAGGCAGCGACTAGATTTCTATATGGTATGATTTTTCAATGACTCTCTTGCTTCACTGATAGCCATCAATCTTTTAATGTAAGATCGTCGGTTTCGGGTGCTTAAATTTTGGCTATTTTTTAATATGCCATTGATTTGGTTTACAAAAGGTTTTCTAGGACAACCCTTGTCTACCTTTCCACCACATACATTCGCTATAGATTTGTTTGTCAATCTACTTTCGTTCATCTTTTTCTGATGGCCAAGTTATTGCAATATATTTTTTTCTACTCGAGTTGCTAATCTTCTTTTAAAGTACGTTGATCTCTGACATTACTGTTCCTTCATCTATTTTTATGCACTCCACACATATTACATAGAGATCGCATACCACGGCATTGGTACTACTTTCATTTCTTTACTGGCACTCCCATTTTTCAGTACCATACATAAAAGCATAGAAATTAGGACCCCATTATGGATAGCCAAACGCATCTGTCACAAGACGCTTACTATTCATACTAGCAAGCAAGACTCTGTTAACTTTATTTCCTGCATTCACTGTCCTTTCAATATCTCTATCATATTTACCACAATTTGTAAATAGAGTATCCAAGTATACAAATTCTTTCTTACCTTCTATATATATATTACTATCGCATTCAGATGTGCTTTCATCTGTTTCAAACATATGACTACAAAATGAATCCATTGTATTTATAAATTAAGTTGATTTAAAACAATTACAAAAAAGTAATGTGTATGGAAATAGTGCTGTTTGGGTGTAATACAGAAAACTATTTATTTTGACTCAAATACTATTAGCAATTTTATTCTATCAAACATCTATAGACATCATTTATCGAGTAACAATATTTACTTTTATATAAATATTGAATTAAGTATTTATATATTAAAAAATATATATTTAAAGTAATAACCATCAAATGTACATTTTTTAATGTCTTTTATCGTCAATTGATTGACGAGCATCTCTGTACAAAATGAACATAATATTAATAATCATAATTTAAGCAGTCGACTTACAATGAAGTTTATTTGTCTCTCTTTTCATAAACAAATAACTATCAAACATCTATTTAATTGTATCAAACATTTATGGAAGTATATTTATGAATTAACAATATTTACTTCTAAAAATAGTTAATTTAAGTATTTTGAATAAAACAAAAAAAGGTTTTGTTTGAACAAAAAAATTATGCATTTTTATTTTAACTATTAACTGTCAAATAATAAATTCTTAATATCATTTAATATCATTTACTTAATATCATTGTTAAGATATTCATAAGAAAAAAAATAGAAAAAGAAAAATCCAGGGGCCAACTTAACAACAAAAAATGTGTTTTTTTAATAACGATTTACCGTCAAACGTCTATTATTAATTGTCATAAATCTTCAAAGAATTTGGCGTAAAAAATTTTAAAGAACGTAATTTGAAGGGGCCAACTTAACAATTGTAATGTTCTCGTATAGGGAAGCGAAAATTGAGAATTTTTAACATAATAAGTGGTATATGGTTTAAAACTGTTATTTTATTAGAAGTTTGCCAACGAGAGCTATTTTTTGGGCGGTTTCTGTCATATTCCGTTACCGATTTTTATAAAAATTTAGTTTACCATATGACAGGATTATTTAAGTTTTGATTAAATGTTGCGTAATTTTATCAATACGCTTGTTGACAGCGAGCAACATTAGTGTAGTATTTTAATTGAAACATCTACTGATGCCACTGCGAACGTGACGGTTATGACGCTTATGTCGTCATTTCCTTTTTCCGCGGCCGGTTCTTACTGCTTTGTGTGCGCGAGGCACGTGTACCATATACTTCGTTTATTCTACCTGTCTTATATTCTGTATATTATATCATTCTAATAAGAATAATAATAAAACTGGCCAAGAGCGTGTCGGACTATGCTCATTATAGGGTTCCGAAACCATTATTACAAAGGAATGCACTACAGATGAAAAAAATACGTTGTTCCACTTTTTCCATGTATCCCGAACGGAATAGTTATAAGGATTTTAGTCGCCTATAACTGGAAAAATCAGTAGGCATGTTGACTATTACTATTAAACTAGTGTAAACTAAAGGGCATGAGCAAAAGAGCGTATGTATATTCATGGCACTTACGTAATTTTGATGAAAAGCGCAGTTTTTAGCCAATAACTCAATATATCCAACATGTTCAAAATAAATTTTGTTGAAAATATTTATTAAGCGTTATCTTTATTTTTTTTCATATTTTTTGGACATACGATTTATAAAATAAAGGGAGGGCATACAATTTCTGCGACTTTCGGAGTGATTATTTCCGAAATTATTCACGTAATCAGAAAAAATGCTTAGAAATCTTGGTGTTTTTAAAATAACTGTCGAAATATGTGCCACACTTTGATGTTTACTAAAAAATTAACTACGAAACTAAGTAGCGGCTTATACCAGACATCTACATTATAAATTTCATGAATACCTGTTTTGTAGTTTTTGCCTATACCTGTGACATACGGACGAACGGATGGACGAATATCACGAAACTATAAGGGTTCCGTTTTTGTCGTTTTGGCTCGAAACCCTAAAAATATGTGGAATAACAGAATTTTATATTTTATTTCAATTTAATTAATATTTATATACTAGTTTTTTTTAAAATTAATTATAACATCTTTCATAAATCCGTCAACTTCAATGTGTCTCATCTGCCGTGCCTACCGAGACGCCCTTCTATATTTTCTAATAATCAATACCTAATATAAAAATGAATAATATTAAAAATAACAGAACACGGAACTTATAAATATTACATAATTCATTAAAACATAAAAGTGAAGTACAAGAATATCATAAATATAACTATAAAATTACAAATATACATAACTTTAGACATTGCAGAGAAGACAAAATATATTGGTGTATTTTCAAAACCCCCTAATTTAAAAAAAAAAACACATGTTCATGTCCATTTTTTTATTTTTCTCGATAAGGAATATTAAGAGAACTTCACTTGTTGAATGTAGATCAAATCATCTATGACCTTGCGACATGCGGCCGAGTCGTATGGGAACATACCCATATTACGTGGGAGTGGAGTGCTTATATAGTATTCTATTTGTAGTAAAACGTAAGTACCTGAATATGTTTAATAATAAGTTTTTTCTCCTTGATTATATTAACTTTCTGTTAGAAAATGAATTACTACGTGAGAGTAGGGAGGGGGGGAGGGGGGGGGTGCATAGCATATACTACGCTTGGTCACCGAAGGGGAGGGGAGAGTCAAAAATTATAAAATATGGGTATGTTCCCTATGAGAGAAGCGGGGCACGCGAGCGCGACGTGCATACAACGTGACGCGCATACAACGTTCAAAGCGATACCAGAAGAGATCGCGGCGCCGCGTGAGTAAGCGAAAACGAGCCGGTTATTGGCACCGTTAGGTTACCCTGAATAGATCGAAGATGTATCTCGAAGCACTACGCAGCACTATATGACGCGGCGCAGAAGCGCCTGCACACGCAAGCACACACTTGAATGCCGACGCAGAACTCCGCAACACACCGGGCGCTAGAGCGCGAACGAGCGGAATGGAGACCGAATGACCAATAATTTTTATTTCATAGTGATTTAAAAATTTAATATATTTTCATACAATGTAAGGAATCAACCCTTTGAAAGCATTTAATAGATTAAGAAATAATTGTATTGGTACCTAATGTGCTTTTGTCGGTGCAAATCCATATTTATACCCATAAAAACTTTTGAAGGAAAGAAATGGAAAGTTTAGTGGAACTTATATGTCTACATAGTTCTTAACTGGATTTACATATAGAATACATTATTTTTTCCGATTGTGAAATTGTCCTTTAAAAGCATTTTCTATTTCGTATTCTGAAATTCACATTGGTTTTTATGTCCACATGGACTTACTATTAGAACAGATACAAACCTACAGGTAAGGTGCAGACAGGATTCATAAAAATACAAATAACATTACAATTCCATTAAGTCTATTAAAGAAACCTCGCTATGATGGACTTACATATAGATTCCAAATTTAACTCTATCTGGAAATTTTTCTTTCAGATAGATTACATGGAAGCCATTACAGATTCTATTGATATGTATGGGACTGTATTGGATGTTTTCAACAAGGAATTTCAAATCTCTTACTATATTAGAATTATTTCAAATCAGTGATATAATAATTTGTAAAAAATCATGTGTGGTAGAGTCATGCTATAGTCAACTTGGCTATAATGCTAGAATAGGCTGGTTCGACCGATGAAATACCACAGTGTCACAGAATACAGAACTGAAGCGCCAGCTTCCGCTGTTTCTTTATAACCAGTGAGTTAAAGTTCCGATGTCCCCCTTCCTCTCTCATCCCCACTCTCCCATCATCGCCCCACTCCTTTCCATCACCTCAATCCCTTATTCATCACCCCACTTCCCCCTTCTTCAGATAACGTATTATTACCTAAGAGGCAGGCAACGCTCTAATGACTCCTCTAGGATTGCGAGTATACATAGACGGCGGTAGCCATCTACTTTCTGATGGCTCGTCTGCTCCTTTGTCTTTGGACTATTTTATAAAAAAATAAATTTTCATCTAAAATTAATTTATAAAATTCATTTGATTGAGTTTCGAATCTAAAGTTTCTAAGTCAATTTCCCGGTAACCCACATGCTATTAGAGCATTGAAATTATAACAATAAAAAATTGAGCAACTTTAACGTCACTATTATCATTAAAAGAAGTAATTTGTCTGATATATGCGGTGGTACATTATTGTTTGTCGGATATATTCGACCACAGGCTATCAAAGTATTAATAAGAACTTTCAAAAAATTTCACATCACTAGCCTTATTCATATAAAAACGATTATAGCTCTGAAAGCATGTATTCTGAATATTAATTTGTCAAAAGGTTATAGTCGCAAGTAAGTACCAGCTATACCAATCGGCAAGCTCACAAAATCAGCGTGTTAAAAAGGCGCTGGACAGTCTACAAATGATTGATCTCAAAAAGCACTCAGCTATTTAAAAAACTTTGAAATTAATATAGCAACTGCTTTTCTTACTCCTTAATTTATTATCTTCATCACTAAAATTTGTTATTTTACTCTCTCACTTCACATACCTTTTTTCTACGTCTACTGAAACGGAATTCGTTTCTTTCCACAATTCGCCCAGTTCTAAACATTCACAATGTTTGGTTTCACGCAAGCTATCTTTCAATCATTTTAAATACACATCTTTCATATTTGGATCCTGAAGCTCATCAACTTTTATTTATTGTAGCACCATAGTGACCATTTTCGCATGATGCCGCCAAGGAGGTTTAAAGTCTTAATTCAACAAACCACTAAAAATTAGTCCGTTCCAACGGTGACACAACGGTACACTCATATACACAACTTTGTGTCTGAACCAACAATCCACAAAGTATTTTACTATGGATTTTCATATTAAGAATAAAAAAAAAATTAACATTTTAATTAAGAAACCAAAACTGTTGATGTGGTAAATTTATTTTCGTAAGCACGGTAATTATTTCATTACGTAACTAATCAATCTAGTTTTTTTAATACATTTATAATTTTAATGAGATTTTTTTTCAAAATTATTGCTCAAAACCATTCTGTTTAATGTATAACCCGCCCAAAAACTAACAATAAAAAGATAGCCAAAAAGAAAGGCAAAGCAAAGGCTTGATTATGAAAGCTGTGATCAACGTAAATAATATCCCATAACCTTGTATGAAACAACTATTTTTGACACCATTTTTGGGTTTATGGTAAACCTATAGTGATAGAGACTATCTTATGTGGTAGAGCTGCGCTACGGTCAATTTGACTGCAAAACAAAAATGAGCCGGCACGACTGGTGAAACAGTTACTTTATATTACCACGTAAAGTAACTATTTACACATTACCACACTCTCACAGAATAGTGACGTAAAGTAGCAGCTTTTGTTATTGAGTTTCGTTTAGTGATTCAATCAGCGTTCCGATAGCCCATTTCCCCATTCATCATATATGACAGCGGCTTTGAAAGAAGAACAATCCCACGAGAATATTTGTAGTTTAGGAGAATCCTTCCCTAAGCGTATCTGCTCAGGCCACCCGTTATATTTTGAGGAGGACACAAAGACGCTAAAATTATCTGACCAGGGACAAACAGAGCAGTCTGAGAGTGGCATTCCTTTCCATGCTGATTGTAGACTTTTGTAGCAGTAAGGGGGTCCATTTGAATTGAAATGCCATCCACCAACAGCTTGAGACGGCAAAACCAACTTTGCTCTTATTGACCAGAAAAAGAAAATTGCCTTGTGCAGATGTATGTCTGTTCAACATACGGTAGGATGTCTGCTGCCGTTGGCAACTTGAAGTTAGGGATCTGTAAATTCTTTGGGTTTGGGTAGATTAGGTTGACCATGTTCAAATCTCCGTCTGTCTTTACAGATCCTGTAGCGGTCTCACCGAAACCGAATGACTCGCTGAGGCGGTCCAACGTCGGTTAACTTCATGCTTGATTAGATCCTCTTCGCAAAAACTGTAATTTTAAGTGGCTTTAATGACCACCACGTAGAGTGGTTACGATCATACTCTACCGATCATGTGGGGAGAACTGTACACGACTTTGGTTCGACGCAATCAGTATCATCCCCCATGCGAGTTCCGGAGGTGGTGAATTATATCCCATAGGAATGGGGTACAGTTTACCACCACGGAGATCCAGTGGGGACTAAATTTTCAGATGACTTCACATCTCAACAATTATGTGGTCTTCGTTTACGCTTCACTTGTATCGTTAGATTCCCAGATAACAATATAAACTTGTTTCAGACTTGCAACAATTTTGATACATCAAAAAAGAAGACTTGCATCAAGTTTGCCATGGCAACTTTACAAACTTGCAGCAAGTTTAAATCAAACTTTCTAGTTTCAGTGTGACAAACTTGCATGCAAGTTTGTTTTTCAAAGGATGTAACAAGTTTGTTGTGACAAACTTGCATGCAAGTTTGTTTTTCAAAGAATATAACAAGTTTGTTGTGACAAACTTATTGCAAGTTTGGTTTTAAAGGATATAACAAGTTTGTTGTGACAAACTTGCCTTACCTTTGATATGGTGGTAATGATAAAAATGTTTAAGATTTTTGGGGGTGATTATCCGGGCTGTAACTACATGAAACCACAGCAAAGTAAAACCGTGAATATAGATAGAGAAGAATATAATATTGTACAATTAGATTTTAATAAAACTTGACAATTTGGGCACTAGTCTGTGGCCAAACACCTTAGGCATCCTGCGACTAGACTACTAAAATAGTGTCCGAAACAAAACTGTATGGTTCGACAAACTTATCTGTGCAAGTCATAGTCAGTTTTTTTTTATTTTCATACAAAACGCTATCACGTCCTTTCATTTGCCTACAAATAATGTATATTATTTTGTATATGACCAACACAAATAAGTATAACCTAAGAAACCAGAATAATATGTCTTCCCAGAAAATATTGAGGTGACTTCGCGAACAATGTGAATAAAAAATAAAATACCATTTTATAATCATATAACTATTTATTAATCAGTCAAGACATTAGTAATAGTTAAAGTAATAATAAAAAAGTTGATAATTATTTAGAAAAATAAAAATCTTAAATTAAAATGGGAATTAAATTATTGGTCTGCCGAAAAAAAAAAATTGGTTAACAACAAAAAACCAGCACTTAAATCATTTGGTCTGCAGATAAAGATTTGGTTAGCAGTAACACAAAATGATCAGCAATCCTTGATTCGCAAATAATCTTGAAAATGGTCAGCAAAAACGTGGATATTCTGCTAATTGTTTAAATAACACATATTTAAAATCATTGTCTAAAATGATTCATTAGTACCCAGATTAGACCCGCTAGTTTCAGATTCCAATGCTTTATTTTCTCTATCAGCTCTGAAACAAATAAAAGAAATTGTTATAAACTTGTATTGTATGAACAGAATTAAACTATGCTATTAAAAAGAGTAAAAAGATGTTAAATTGTAGGTAAGCTTGAGACGGGGACGGGTTTATCGATCTACTATTGAACATCTCTGTTGTAGGTAGGTACTTATTTTTCGTTTTACTGTGCCTGGCTCTGAAGGCATGATAACTGATATTAAGTCTGGCAGTTAGAAGATCAAAGTAACAATCGTGCAATAAAACCTAAAAATATGTAGTCATGTACATATGGTGCATGGACATGGAAAGTCATAGGAAGCAATTTGATATGTGTGTAATTCAAATTCAAAAATCAATACCTACCAAGAATAATAAAAAATATTATTTCTATTATATTTCGGAATCTTACCTCCTTCTTATTCTAACTTTTGCTTGATTCAGCCAGTCACTAATAATTTCCTTAAGATGTTCTTCCGTTACATCATCATAGATTTTTTTGCAGATTTCTGTTAAAAATATATATATATATATATAAAATAATCATAACAGTTCAGTTAAACAAGTAGGTAATTCAAAGAAAAGGGGTAACCCCTACAGCTAGGTCAGAGGTATATTTTCATTGCGACATTGTAAGGCACTGGCCCAGTATGGGAGCAGACAATGCTTTACATGCTTATTAGCCCACAATATAGTTTTTGATATACAATCTTGATGTTAGAATTTATAAATGATATATACTTACGAAAGATTATTTTACAAGTGTCTGTTGTCAGAAATGATTTTTTGTTTGAATTTTTCATTTGTTTTCCTGTCAATGAATATAACTCTGCTACTTCATCGAGTAATATTCGTCTAAGAATGTTGGTAGTAAGACTACGAGCGTTTCTGCCACCAATCCCAGCCAAGAATTTCATCTAAAAATGTGATAAATCATTAACATTATTGAGAAAAAAATATAAAATGATTATATATATATATAACTTGGTCTTTTAGAAAGGAGAGTGGAAGTCAGCACTGTTTTAATTGCTCACTTACTGTCAGCAGTTAATTGACAAATTCGAGAACATTATTATTAATTTTGTCATTTAAGTCCTTACTTGCATGTTTGTGTGAACCCAAAACAAATAATAAAATTGTGTTGCCCTACTTTTTTTCAAACTTTTAATAATGTATATTATACTTACAATAGATTGTTTGTTGTGGCTGATCTTCAACTGCTCATTTAAATGACAAAACTTGTGTCATCCTTTACTGGAAGATTTGTTAGAAAATCAGGAACTGTAAAAGTATCCTCTTGTTGATTTATTGGCTGTAAAGATGACCTTGCTAATAGTAAGTCCAGTTTTCTATTAACTTCATTCATCTGCACAGATAAGTCTGTGACCACCTGAATAAGATGGCTTTGTTGTATTGCAAACTGCTTGCTCGGCATACAGCCTGTAATAAAATGCAAGTTACATCTGACTGGCCCATGTAAAAGAAAATATTTAAAAAGTTAGTTAAAATCTTTACCAGATCGACAATTTATAGTATGATTTGAACCAGTATTGGTGCTGTTTGTTGTATCTGAAATTCCAATAACATCTTCAGATTCTCCAGTGTTTCTTGCAAAAGCATAATCAGGAGGTGCGTTTGTTAAATTTGGTTGAGATTTGCTTTGAATATGACCTATAAAAAAAAGTCTCTATAGCTCATATTAAGTATCATGTATCATTATAAAATATGCTGAGAACTTTACCAGGTGTAAGATTTTCTACATTGTTTTGAACCATCTCTACTGTTCTGTTTGTTGCAGCCACTTCTGTTAATTTTTCAGTACTCTCATTTTTTCTTGTTTCTGTTAACAAACGTTTAGGAGGAATGGGGTATGCAAGACTTGGCTGGGTTTTTTTCATTTTTACAATGGGATAATCATCTGGACAATCTGAATCTTCAGGCGAATATACTCTCTTGATCTTTCTTTTTCGTATGATGACTTCATCATCCGAGTCTAAATTAGAGGTTTCTTCAGCTTTTTTCAAGTGGAGACGTGCCTCATTATAAGTTTCTGAAATCATAATGCATGTTTTTTAAACTGGTTTGTGAATAAAAGTTATCAGGTTTGATAAATCAGCCCTTAAAAAATTAAATTAAATTTTAAAGAACTAGTGAAACCCAAAAGTTAAAGTATAATTCTGAAATAACTTATGTAGAGAAATAAAGGACATACCATATCTTTTAAGAACTTTTATTTGATATTGTGGCCATGATTTGTCAGGCTCAGCCATTTTCCTTAAAAGTTTGTTCTTCATCTCCTCCGTGCGTACATTCGGGTAGTAGCAAGTATTGCCACGTGGGTCTATCCAAGTTGATACAACTATTCCGGGAGCATCATCTTCATTTATAAATGTGACAATGACGAAGCTTGGAGTGTCCATTATGTTGAATCTTTAAAAATACATTTAACATAATAAAATTGAATTGTGGTCAGCTAATGTGTATTTATTTTAAAAATATCTATCCTAGTAAATGTATACTTACTAAAAAAAATTACTGAAAATGGACAATGTACAGAATTAAATGCTAAAGGATAAAAGGGACTATGAATGTAACATTCTAATAGCAACATGATTATTTTGGAAAGGAAGGAGTACAACTTTACCCACAATGTCACTAACTTCTTTTTCACATAGGTTCAATTTATTTTTTACAATGTATATACCTATGTGTGAACTTTCTATTAAGGGTGCATCAAAGAAATTTTCTTTCGATGAAAACTCTTGACATAATATAACCATTCTCTTAATATTTGTGGAAAATACAATGTTGTGTACTGTCACAATGCTACCATCTTTTAAAACACAGTGTGAATTTGGATGTTTAATTGTTATTTCAAAAGAATTAAATTTGACAGATTTGAATTGTTGAAATTTATCACAACCTGGCAAAAGTAAACCTGAAGAATGAGGATTGGAGAAATATGGGAAATAAGAAACAGACGGTGAAATATTTTTCATCCAAACATCAGCATTAGATATTTCCCAAACCTTTTAATGATTTGCTGAAGGGGTCTGTCTCCTTTTCTGATACCTCTTGTGAAGATTTGTAAGAAGTTCTCAAAGGGAAAGGCAGAGCATGAATCAAGTGCTCCAAATTCATATACATCATCACTAAGGTGTGTGAGACCATGTAAATTATAAGTGGCAAATTGTGGTCCATATAAATCTATGTAAGATTTGACAAAATGTATTAGGAGGCTCTTAGCATAGTCATTATATTCTAAAGAATATTCGGGATTTAATAATATACAAATTGAAACTGTAAGACTCATAAAATTGTTATAATATGCTAGATAGTCAGATTTTATTTTAAAAGTACCACTGGCCCTACGTATAGGAGAAATTGACGGAATTCAGTTGCTTTCCATTTCTCACATCATCCAAAGAACGTGGTTTCCTATTAAATTCTGATGGAATATGTTCAGCGAGAGCGACTAGGTCAGTACTTATAGAGTTTATAATTTTATTGGGAAGTTTCAATGGTACTGGCCCAAACATCCATAAATAAAGAAGACTGCGTACAACTCCAAGGCAAACAAGGTGCATGTAATCTAATGGAAAACTTTTAATAAAATTTATCCCCGGAATTTCAGTTAAAGGTGTACTTGAATTGTGAAAATCTTCATCATGCATCTGAAGAAATTCTTCATGGGTTCTAAGAGGTTCATGACATTGTGGGAATGTCATACGGTTTTGCAAATATACACCAGATTGCTTGCATTTTGTACAAGAATAATAACCAGCATGTCCCTTGACTCCTAATAAAAAAGACTTGGCTGGAGCATCACAGACAAAACCTTTTATACCAACTTTAATGTTTTTACCTCCATAAGCCAAACCAGAGTTAATTAAAGCTACTGCCTCAGTTATGAATTCCTGCATAAAAGATGTGCAGCTCTGAGGCTTCTTAGAACCGCAATAAATGCCAATAGGGAAAACTACAGATTTTACTGCAGGAATATTATAAATGGATCCTAAAATTGGCCAGAACTCAGTTGAACTACTTTTGAATAAAGGTACACCATCAATGTTAATTAGTAGAAAAATTTCACTTATAGGTTCAGTAACATAGTTCAAAATTTTTCGTAAATTTGACTCTAAACCTATATGCGAATATAGTCCTGGTTCTACAACTCTAGTAATGACATTTACTGGAGTCTTAAGTAAAGTTCTAGCATCCGCTGGCAAGTTAAAACACTGGTGACTGCGTAAAATACTCAGCAACGATGTAATGGCAATGTGTGGTACTTGATGTTTAAGAGCCCAATATCTTAAATTGCTAACAAATTTATCATTTGCATCAGCAGTAGTTTCACGAGTTTCATATTCAATGGCTGGTAAGGGTCTTTCATCAATAACATTTAGATATACAGAAACATTTTCATTAGATGAACAAGGTTGTTGGATGGAAGACGAATTGGAATGAAGAGAACAGGAATCTAGGTTATTATTTTCAAATTCATTCTCATTATTAGGCCATACAGTTTGTTCATGACAAAATGAAATTTCTTGTTTAGAATGTTTGCCACTGGCATTGATATTTGCATGAGTGTGTGCCATTTCTCTCCTGATCCTTTTTGACTGTCCTTGTTTGGACATTAGTAAAAAGGGTTTCCGAGACATATTTACTCCTACCTAAAGAAAAAAAATTAAAAATCATACGGAAATATTATTCAAAACTGAAGCCAAGACATGACTGCATTCAGAGTTGTTACAAAATCATTAATAACATTATCATTACTTGTTTTAGCTTACTTAGCGCTATATAGCGTAAATCGTGTTAATAAAATATGAAGAAAAAGACGGAGTGACAGTAAATGAATTGAATTTTTGATTGTCCATGCGTGCAATATCACAGTGAGAGTAAATTTTTGAGGTTATGCAACTAGATACATTAGCTAGAACCCTGTGAGACTGTGAATAACATTAAACACGGACTTTATTGTAGATAGTATGTGAATACAGCTAGAAGCTACAAAAATATAAAAGAGACTTACCTCAATTCCACTAAAGCCAAAAGGACACCAATATTCTATTCCACAAGCCCAAACTGAACAGGTGCAAGCTGAACTTGATAATTTAAGAAGCTTTAGCTTAGTAGTAATTAATACACTAACAAAACAACAAAATCGTAGCAATTTATGTTAAAAAACTCAAGCAAAATCAGGGTGAGCGGTGAGATTGCAACAGTGCTGCCACAAACTAGAAACATTATCTTTGTCATAACAATATTCAAACAATGTTGTCGCAAACTTGAAACTTCATATTTAACTTATCAATATTGCATCGATATTGTCACAAACTTGCTCGTCATATTTGACGTAGCAATTTAAAATCAGAAAAAATCAAACTCCCAAGTTTGTATGTTATCTGGATGAAAGAAAAATAAGAACATCTTACTCATTACAAGAATAAAATGATTCTATTCAATATCAGTTATTTAACATGCTTCTATTATAACGTTAGTTGAATTACATAAATAGAATTACGGTACCACCCTCAAAATTGTGTAACTTGTAAACCATTCGGACCTGCAAAGGGCTGACGGCATTTTACCTTTACCTTTCAAAATACACTAAAGTTTGCAAACATCAGGTTGAGACATTTGTTTGTCCAAAGTATGAGATTGACGCAGCTTTGTGGGACGAGTAAAGGGGTCCGTATGAATACAAACAGATTTGCTGAAGCGATGTAATTCAATATTGTTTATAAGTAACTGAAACCACGTTAATTGTTTGAAGTTAAGTGTGGCGTGATGCCAACCTTCTACTGACTGCGATCAAGCGTAGAATCAAGTATTGTTTCATCGCCATTCGTTTAAAGTCTCGGGAGGCTTAGAGATTGTGATATGATGATCTTTAAAGTCATGAGGCTTTGAGTGTATCTTATTTTCAGCAGAGAATGAGTATAATGGTAAATTTTATTTTATTTATATTTTTTTAAAGTTCATATTGTAACGTTTATTCATTTTCAAAGCGTCCTTTGTCCGTTTGGCAAGCGCGCATATGAATATGCCCCATTGTAGACTACGCGCGATATACATAATTTCATATCGCATCATTTGATTTGGCATCTCTACATAAATAGATATCAAATGCTTTTTTCTGTTAGGATATTTAGAAAAAATAAAGTAAATGAGACATGAAAATCTTTTAAAACTGTACAAGTTGTTTTAAAATTTGGAGAGGTGAAAATCAATTGCGATTTATTTCTATTTTCTTAGTAAATTGTCATCTTAGCACAGAGATAAATAGACTCCTAGTCGTGGAGTTGAGAAGTGATCGTGTTATATAATAATGTTGAAAAACCGTTGGCAAGATAAATAGATATAAATTAAAATTAAAATATAATTGTACTAAATAAATATTCTAGAAGATTACGTTAAACGTAAAAAGTTTCTTTGCCTACCCATATCGTCGATCTTACGCATGTTTATTTTGGGCATTTATTTTGGAACGACAATACGTCTTGTTGACATGCGACTCATTTTCTCTAGATTATTTTATTTATATTTGAAGAACTTTCTAAACGATTAGTCGAGGGGATACCACAGTTTGGATGCGTTTTATTTCTGTGATAAGTGCATTCACAAACGAAGTGCAATGAACTGAAACATTGAAGTGGTTAGAGATTTATTGTAACCCAATAAGAGTAATTTACTTAATAAAATTTAGACCTGCACTTGGTGAGGTTTTCCTCATTATTGAAAAATTATTGAAAATATTATCATAACCAATATAATGACCATTTAGAAAATTACAAGGGTTTTTAGGTAATAATTGTATAATAATATTATGCAATTATAATACAATAACAAATTACCAAATTATTATAATTTATTCTCGTGTTCTTTAAGACTAAATGTGGATTATAAAACTCGTACGGAGAAAAAAGTGTTTTTTCATTTTATTAGAAATGTAATATAATACGTTACATTATTTCCGAAAATTAATGTTCCAAAAGAATAAAGAGGGGTGGTAGTTTAATGGTAGTTTAAAAAGTTTGCATTAACTATTCTCTATTTTTTTGAAAAGTTAATGCAAAAACTATTCACTATTTTTTAAAGTAGGATTTTGAAAGTATTTATGTACTGTTTGAAAGTAAGTAATGCAGAAATATGATTTTACTGAATTAAGGGTTGAATTATCAAAATAATAATCTCTATAATTTACGCGAATTTATCTGAAAAAAATATGAAACTCGCATAGAAACTATCGACAATATGTAAATAAAAATATAAGGCCTTGATAATTATTTAGAAAGGATTTTGCCCACGATTATGTACTTACATCGTGGTGCATATGAATCGATTTAATGATTGATTAAAGTGGAAAACAAATCGGAAATCGGTATCGACAATAAGACTGAGATGGAAACAGAAAAAGATCGGTATTGAAATCAAAGCACGACCGGGATCAGGATTCTGATTAAAGAGCAATTCCGTTTGGATAAAGCGGCCAGGCAGATCGTCATTGAATCCCAGAGCGCGCCGCTACCATGTTCTAGTAATTATCGAGATAGCTTGATGATATTAATTCATCATTGGTGATCAAGACATCCCTTTAATCATCTATAACAAGACTCCAGTTGCAAATTTTTTTCCGAATAGGTATCAAGAGTAGAGCAATCTGTTTGATTTAGTTCGCTTCATATCAATGTAACGTGGAAGCGAAACGAACTAAACCGAAATCGATTCCGATATTGACCTTGAGTTTTTACTGGACATTCTCCGTAAATCTTCAGGGCCTATCAGCTTCTCTTGGAGTTTCTCGAGTTTTCCGAGCCGCCCTATCTCGAACGGGCTCTCATATTTTGGCCTTCGAGCGTGGAGGCCGCGACTCCACCTCATAAATCAGTTAAAGCGCTCCATGTGGTATCGGGCGTGTACTGACCAATGGAAGAGTTATGGCGGGTCGCGCCTGACCGCCACTGCGCTAATTCATCAAAACCTAGCCGTGGCCGATGGGGATCCGCTGGTGTGTTTAGGCTTAATAGGTAAGTCGTTAGCAAAATATTAAAATCCATAGATCAGGGAAGTAAATGTACCCAAAATTGGTCTGTGTGCTGTTCTATTTCAAATCAAATTTATGGCTTAATATATATTTCAACCTGGGGCTAAGACTTTGAGTCGTCAACGCTGATCCGGTTGATGCTTAATAACAAGGCTGTGACCGATTCTGTAATAATTTGCACGTATTAATGTGCGTTTTGAATCGCGAAACGAAGGATTTGACTCGACAGGGTTTATCAGTTGCTCGTGATCAATATCAATATTATCTTCTAGTTTAAGGGTGACACACTTCACTCAATTACTACCAAATTTTACTATATATAATTTATTTATTCGAAAAATGTTTTCAAAAGCATGACGCCTTTTAGATTACTGTTACAGTATAAATACTAAAGTAAAATATACTTCCAGATCAGATTGTATGTGGAGTTAACAATTCTATTCTGAGTGTTTTTTATTATAATGAAGGTAAAATTAACAGTAAAACGTGTAATTAAATCATACTGATTTAAAAACCAAATAAGACTCACGAAATAAACTTGTACTGCAACAATATATAAACGTCGAAGATCGACCATAACAATCGATGATCCACCATTGTAGTACAATTGAGATTAAAATCAACCAGACGATTTAATCTCTACCGAATAAATTTATTACATTTTGCATTACATAAGTTCCGCTTTTTCTCAGAAAAGTATCCATAGACCACACACACTTCACGTGCCACGATATTTACAAACTTCCCTAATGCTTCACTGACGATCATCAATCGTTTTGTGCAATCGATCAACAAATTACAAACTCAAATATCAAGCTCTTTCTTTTGGTATAATACAATTTCTCAGAATTTAATGAAAGGGTATGAATACAACACAGAAACAAATTATGGAGAAATCGAATAATAATTTGTATTAATAAAAGCGATAGCTCTTGTATCTGACTAATTGAAACTGTAATACAAGGAATGGACTCTTCTCGGTAATCCGTTTCATTAAAGTGACAGAACAATCCTCGACACGCACAAAGGGATTCTAATGTTCTACTCGTACCAATCCTTCCGGTTGAACTTTGGAATCTATTGAGAACATTTTGTTATTATTATCGCCATATTTTGTTGATTTATCTATGGTATAGACGATGTCTACAAAATAAATCAATGAAGTTCAAGGAAATTACAAACATTGAGGAAAGCTAGGAAACTTCAGACATCATTCATCAGTTCTCTAGTAGTATCTTATATATTTGTCTTGTTTACTTTTGCCTTCAATGACAGAACACACTACACCACCACATTGTTGAAAATATATATGTTGTTCATATGGCGTATCACGAAAACATGCTATATCAAGATTGATGATGATGATGATACAACAAGATATTAGTTAAGATAAAGTGTTATATGATTTTCTAAGCCAGAAGGAGATTTTTGTAAAACATTTATGCTGATACGTACAATAAAATAGCAACACATTACGTATCAGCATGATATGCTAAGACTTATTCTTCACCTTAAGCAATACAGCAGCTACGGTTATAGAAAATATTAACGATGACACAGACTTCGCTTAGATGTAGGCTTTAGTATCACGATAATACGTATATTGTTTTGAAGTAGATTCCAATAAATATAAGCTAGATAACCACCTTCAACTTGCTACAGTGTAGTTACCGTGTGATATGTGCAAATACACAGACAGAAGTGTCAATTCATTATAATATCGGTGTATGTTATTAATGCCAAAAATTGCTAGACTATGTTAACAAAGCATTGTAAATAAAGAAAAGGTAAATAATTTATTTTATTCATATAAAACTCTTATTAGAAAATGCATTACAGACTGTAAATATGAGGAATTGTGTAATTAATTCAAGTTTCGATGTTAATAAATTTTTATTCATAGATCTGTTACGTAAATAAAAACAGATCAGAGTCAAATTCCATGAAGGAATGACAGCAAATTTGATCATAATTCTCAGTTACGTATACACGAGCTAGCTGTCGTGAAAAGCACTCGAACAGTGTGTACTTACCGGTCATGTCGAGAGGCGTTCCTGTGAAAATATTCGTTCAGACAAAAACGAAACCACGTCAAAACAAGTGTTCAGAGTATGCGAAGCCGCAAAATTAAACTGTGCATCGCCTCTCCTTTTTGGGGCTCAAAGGGGATTAGGCGCCTTCGAAGGCCCCGGCGAAAGTGGCCGCTAATCCGCCGCCACTGATCTCAGCGAAATGGTAACTGTATCCAGCCATCGGCTTCTTAATACCTAGGATTGCTCCTGTCGGATGATCTTTGTCCGTTTTTTCCTTTGTATCTTCTAATTATGATCCTCGTATGGAACATATTATTAGCTGACGGAGACCGCCTTTGGACGCGCGCCAGGGCTAAAGTATTTTCTGGTCTCTATTTGAAACTTAAAATAATTTACTAAAGTAAACTACGTTCTTACTAAAAGATGTTCACAAAATTCGGGGGTTAGTTGTTGAGGTTTGAGAATAAATTCCTACTGTGAAGCATTTACCTTGGGTTATATTTCATTATAAATCTAAACCGTTATGTATTATTGTATTAAATATTTTGATATGATAATGTTATGAAATTTATACAAAATGAAATAAAAATTCTGTTTATAAGCATAACGAAATAAAAAATAATTTTTCTAGTAATATATGAATCACATAAAAATAGACAGTAGTTGTATTTTGGGATGAAAAATTAAAATAAAAATACTTAGAAACTTAACGCGTAAAAAAGTATATAGAATAATGAAAGTTTTATAAACGAAAATTCTGACTGATCATAATCGTCAGTAGAACTTGTTTACACCTACTTTGATGGAATTTGGACTGTCGGTTCGATTTTTCAAAGTAGTGATTTCATGAAACAGAGAATCAATTGATTTCTCAATATTATAAAACCTATTATGATGTTTACTGAAGTTTTCTGAATTAAAAGGCTGTGAATAAAATTTTGCCTTAAAAATAAATAATAAAATAAACTGAAAGCTAAGGAGTAAATTCAGAATCGATTTTGAGTTTAAAATTTTTGTGTACTGTTAGTTTTATACTTTCGTTTTAAACCTAATTGTGTAACATTGAAAATGAAAAATAGTGGAACGGACGGATAGACAAAACGGAATGCGAGAAAAGACTTCAATGTATTAAAGCTGGTAAACAAAAGTAGAGGCCGTAATTGTTAAAGAAAATGACTACTTGATATTTTAAATATCCTTCATTTTATTTTGCCATAATTCGTCAATTTAAGCGTCATTTTGAGCTTAAAACGGTTTATTACCGCGTACAGATTGCTTATAGCGCGACAGATAGCTAAATAGCGAACTGCTATTGGGTGAGGGCATTCAATCCCTATTTGATATCACCCATAGATCGCTAGTGTGAATCGACAGACACCCTTTACTTCGTCAACCTATATTTTCAAAAGAATAGAAAATTAGATTTAATCCCATTTCAATACCACGTTCTCCGTATAAATTTTCCGCAAAATGGAACCTTTTTTCCATGCACCATTAATTATTTATTACCTTAACGAATCCATATCAGATAAACACGTCGCTTTAATGAGTCCTTTGCAGCTCCGGGCTACATCAATTAATCAGCGTACGCTCAGAACCGTAAAACCTTTTCAGGGTCGGATCACTGAGATATTCCGAATAAAGTGAAACGCCCCCGTACAAAGAGATATCTCGCGATATAACGATGTCGTTACTTCAATCGCGGCTTAATTTGACGTCTATTGTCCCCGGCAGGCGGCTCAGTCGCTCAGGTGCTCCGGCGAAAACTCGATTGTCGAAATTCGTGTGTAAAACGCCCGCTGAATGTTTTTATTTATTGGAAGAAACGGTAATCTCTCAGGGGGCCATGTAATGACACAGGTTACCGGGAACTCTGAAGTGAACGTTGTAACATTACACATAACGATGTCTTGAATTGGTTTGTTCTGAACTACAAATTATAAAATGAAAACAAATCGGTTTTACGAACTTATAGACAAATAGCGACTCTCATACATTCTAAATTGCATGCGACCTCTACTCAAAGCGTTGTTGTGATGGCGGTATCCTTTGTAGTCTCGATCATGATACTTTTTCCAGCTTCGATTTTGATGTCGATTACGACTGTAATATGTGTTTATTCATAAATAATTTATAAATAATTGCTATAGCAATCCAGTTTTAAAACGATAAAACACTTGTAAACTCATTTCTGTTGTTCTCTGATTTTAACCACACAACAAAAACATACTCTAATAGTATAAAATTGTATATTAGGTACTTACATAAGTCATTGTGAAGTAGTTTTAAGAACACGCTTCTACATTAAGTGCAAACGAAACAGACACTACTTGTGAGGTCTAACTGTCGTAAGCTGTTTATGTTTAATAAGTGAATAAACATATTAGTTGTTTGTCGCAACTGTGAAAGATTAGAACATTCGTTTGAGACATCATTGGGTCGGGAATAACGTCGAAATTAACCAAATAGATCAACTGTGTGTTGGACTCGTTCGTGGAAGGTTCCGTAGATACAGAAAATACTTTCACAGTCACGCCTTCTCTTGCACTTCCGACTCGCTGTCACAACACGCGTGGCGTTTATTTTTAAAACATCAAGTCTGATAACAGAAAATTCGATTGTTCATGATTTAGTATACACCGACTTTTTCCCGCCAGCCTCGATGAGGGTCGGTTTAAAATTAGCAATGAATGTTATCCCACCCCATTTTCAATTTAAATTCTGGTCTTGATTTTTATTCAAATGTCGCCTATCTGTGCTTATCTTGTCGTCACTTGGATGTTGGTATTTTTTTGTATTGATATGTTTTTTAATAAAAATTGTACTATGTAATGTTTCAACAAATAATCTACATCTATGCAAAATATTATTACAATCTATTCAGTCGTTTTGAACATTATCGCCAACAAACTGAAAGACAGATATTCATTATTTATTCTGTCGTTTTATTCACGACGTTTTAGGGTTATAAAAATAGTCAAATGGTAACAATCCAAAACTTGACCACTTAGTCCGATGAAATTCCACAGACATACATTTTATAAGAACGTCTGTATAACAATTATGAAAATTATGAACATAAATACTTGAAAAGGTAAAAAGTCTCAATTCATATGCCTCCGTATGCGACATGTCTTTGGACAGGTGTCCAAAGATGAAATCAAAATACTTATTTGAATTTATTATTTAGTAAATATTTTACGGAATATACATTTTTGAAATCTATAACGATAATTTCCCTCACTAATCCCCCATAAATGAGATTAAAAAGTTTTAGAGTAATACGATAGTAATAATTTTAACATACAGTTTCAATAACTATTATTTGAAACAAGGTATTGACGCGTCATACTGAATTTTTTATCATGAACGTAATTATTTTATGATCCATTAAACAAATTTTACTCTAAGCTAGTTTCATCGCTTTTAATAATAACAAAAAAAAATGTATTACACACAAAATTTTGTTAAATTTTTAATATGAAAAAAACACAAAATCTGGAAACAAAAAAAACTATCTGTTTGTTGAAATATTATTACAACCTGTTTTCATCATGACACTGCAGCGACTCATGGAACATACACCTACACAACGTCATATCGAATATTCAAAAAAGGATGGTATCATAAAAAATATGTTAAAAAAATAATAACTGACACTGAGATGCCAAATTTGGGAAATTTTCAATTTGAACAAATATGAGACACGACTTACGTAAAATGGCCAGCTCGAGTTGACCAAAGACAATGGTGTAGTAAGGCCTATAAACCTCTTGTTACGTTGAAATTCTATATCTTTCTAGTAGTGGCGATTAATACTTTTTTGTTTCTCTAACCACAGGGTTCGCAATAGAGTTACCTATCCGTGTGTAGGCGCAGGTCTAAAAGTCATCTCATTAAATTACACTCATTCTCGGAATACGCAGGCCGTTCGAACACAATCGTAATAGGTGCCGGGTGGTTACAAAAGGTTGCCCCACCACTCGTACGCTCCATAACGTTTGCAACTAATTCGGTCCGGTTACACGAGCCAAAGAACGCTGACCCGTGTAATTAAATGTGGCATAATGCTAAGGCCGCTCTTATTTGGCCATCGTTTGCGGGAAATTTGTAGGCTTAACGGCGGCTTCCATCGGCCGCTCTCGATTTGACGTTAACGGGATTACGATCCGTCAAAGTTTGTCGTATCGGAGGCTGCTAGACGAAAGAACGCGTACAAAAATATATTTTTGGTTGGAAGAACGAAATTTGTGAATATTTTCTATAGTAAAGTATAGAAGGGAATTAATAAGTAAAAACAACAAATCCGTTTTCGGACCTGCACATCGCCATTGTGATGAGAATGGAATGGGTACTGTAATGAAATGGGTACTAATACGCCCAGGATCGATAGCCATCTCCAGCTTTCATTGGGCTAACGTAAAAGCTTTAACCTTCAAGCCTAGCAAACTATTAGAGGAGAGTACTTCGAAGCATTAGAATGATTAAAATCGCAAAATACAAAAGTGTTGCTGACAAAACTATTTTCGTCCTTATATCATTTTATAAAAGCTATTACAATTTAAAAAATTAAACAGAACTACATGTATTAAAATAGTAAAAATATGATAATTAATGTTTAAATATGGTTAGTGAGAATTATTTGAAGATAACGATAAATATCTGAATATGAACTTGAAAGATTAAAATAAAACTGACTTACACTCAATAAATGGATTTAAATACAAATTGCTTATTCACGGCGATATTTTATATTATACAGTATTTTAAAAAATACGAAAAGTAGTTACATAACTCTAAGTACGTTAGCATGGGAAAATTAGATCGCATAGATTGGCCTAAGTCAATTATATATTATAACAATATTAACTGCCTTTAGGCTCGACAAGTACGCTTGACATGGAAGCGTGAAAGGTCTAAGTTTTATTTCCAGCGAACGAGACACGCGTGTATAATGAATTTAGTTAATTTGTTAATCGCTTCGGCCTAGGATTTAAACTAATATATAAAATAAGTCTGCGTTTTGACTAATCACTGGTCCTAGATTTATCTAACCGTCGTGTTTGTAGTAAATGTTTTTATATCGATATTCATACAATAATAATTAATTAGGGACGTCAGTGTAGATATAGCTATTTGACACATGGTCTTAGCATTTTAAACACTAGCAAATTGTTTTGTTGCAAACAGTAAAACAATGACACAAAGATGGTTCAATATATCCGCAATATTTCAATATTTTGAGTATGGTGAACCAAATTAAACGTAAATGTTGCCATTTTAATTGTTTTAAAAAATTGTTATAAATGTTCTTTTGCATCGTTACATATAATGAAACAGAAATCAGATTTTTGTCTGTTTGTCTGGGCGTTTGCGCATGCTAATGCCCACAATGGACGAACCAATAAATGTGGTTTCTAGTGATGTACCTTCGACGAGATATTTTATTGAACGACTTCGCCCGCGGCTTTGTAAGTTTTGTGAAAACCATACTATTTACATGAATTTTTTCTTAAGTATTCGTAAAAAATAAGCAAAGCCCTTCCCCGGCTTTGCTTGCATATTTGTTAGATTTTAGATGTCGCTATGATATTTTTAGATATGTTTACGATATGCAGGCCAAATTAGTGGCTTAATAAAAATGGGGCTAAATTTTAAGCATCCGAAACCAACGAGCTTGCTGAGCTGAGCCGACACTAACATTCGCCAGTGTAGTAAGAGGGTTTTGCAAAGATTTTATTTTGTATAAATCTGTGGTCTCTGCCTACCTTTCTGGGAAATAGGCGTGAGTTTATCATAATAAATAAAAAATCTGAACGGGTAAGGGATTCTATTGACTTGGGCGAAGCCTATCTATCTATTCTTCGAAGTCTACCATATCTAACAGTTAAAAGTTTTTTTGTTTGTATTTTATGTAAAAACTGCTAGATCAAACTAATAAATCGGCGGGAATGGAATGACAACGGGTCAACAGAGGAGCTGTCAAAAGAGGAGTCTTATTATGTGTTCACGCCGATGTAGCTGTGGGCAAAAACCAGTTATTAAATATTACTATTGATCGAGTTCGTAAGACGAAATATGAATATAAAATAAAACACATTTATATATTCATATATTTAATGAACAATGTTTCAAATAATTTCTTCTTTGTATTCATCAAAATTGTATATGTATATAGAATGCTATACAATACATACAAGCCCTGTTTATTCACTGTCGTAAGCCTTATTTTCATATGTATTACGTAATATCAGTAAAAGTGTTAATTTTTTATTTTAGATAACGATTTTTATTAAAAAAAAATTAAATCGAGGAGCTCTTATTTTCATCGCCTACTTAATTTTGTATATAGTGCAAAATTAAAATACTACATATAGACCAGGCGATATTTCTAACGACTATTTATTTATATACGAATATAATTTGTGCTTCGCTATATGAAAAATTATTGCAGTTTTCCTTTATCGATATTTGCATGAGCAACATAAAACCAAGAACAACAAAAATACAAACACACTACCGGTTATCTCATTACGTTACTCGCTTTACTTTTTTTTTCTAAACAGAAACAATATCTATAAACATTAACACGCATGTTCATAACTACGGTTCTCCAAAGTAATCGAATAGGGTTCATATGATAGCGTTCGACATGAAAAAACTTATACACGCGAATTGGTCATCGAGGGTCCCTGTTGAAAGGCAAGAAATGTTATTTTATTAATTTTTTGTAGAATTAAAAATAGATGTACAACTAAACGTTAATCCGTAATTATATCAATTTAGAATGACGTGACAGGCAAAAAGTGGTAAGTTTATTAGTTTATATTTCATTTATTTCTATCTATACGTTACAATTACTATATACAATAGTATAAACGAATATATTAAACACCGAGAATGAGAGAAGGTGCCCATGATATGTGTTTTCTAGTGATAATATATTTTTCGTATATAAAATCATTACTATACTGTACATTTCATAATAACATCAGTAACATGTACTCGTAAGTGTTATCGATACATTTAAAGAGAAAAAAAAAAACCTTACTTATTTATAAAGATAATAGAGTTTAGGGTTGCCATCGATAAACTTTTGAACAGAAATTCATAATTTAAAGCGAATAACAGAGGCATCTTTAACATGAAACAGGATGCAGCACAAAAAAGAGGTCTTCTGTAATTAATTTGAAGAGTGCTGTTAATTTTTACCATGATTTAGGGGCTAATAGATACTTGGGTTAAAAATTCCTCAACTTCCAGAGAAATAAAAGGAAAAGAAATATTCGAAACTGGTATGAGTGCAACGAAACAAATACGTTTTATCAACATTATTCAAGGTAAATATAAAACATTGAAATCTGAAAAAATCAATATGGTTGGCAACCCTTAGAAAATGTACTAGTAACTTTTATTAGGAAAATAAAACAATAGATTAGGCAAGAAGCAGTTTGACTTTAAATTTTCATACATCAACCGAAACGTTCAATAATAATGAACTTTAGACATATAAATTAAAAACAATAAATAGCAAATAATAAAAAAAAAACATTGGAGGCAATTGTCTATTGGAGTAATTATATATATATTTTTTTCATTTAATCTTAGGTACATATTTGTCGGGTGCTTTAAGCACGTATACTAGCTTAAAACTATCACGGCCTTGGATTTTTGATCTTACGAGATACAGATTAGATAATCTCTAATGTAGATTTCGTAGCGACTTGTAAACGAAGGCAATATTGTTGTATTTGCAAAACCATTACACATATTACTTATAATACCACTCCACTCGCGACCTCCGTCGCTTTACTGATATTCTCTTACTGCTATTGGTCACATTGCGTTAGCTTTATTCATATGTATAACTTTAGGTTATGTGGATGCTGATGATTTCCTTTTCTCGGCCTTCGTCTCCCCCAACTTCGTCTCGTCTAGCGATTCTATTTTGTGGCCCCTCAGTAGCGGCGTTCTTGCGTCCGTTCTCTCCTCTGCGGCGTTCTTGTCGTCCATGTACAGCTCGTTTTTGAAATTGTTGATTTTTATCGTTTCCTCGTTATCGCTGTCCATCGAGCCTCGGTCGCTGGATTCTTTGCTCGCGTTATCTCGCCCGACCTTTTGTGTGTCGACAGCCTTGTCGCCCGGCTGTTTGTCGTTGTGAAAGGCCATATTGTCGAAACACTGCGGTGGCGCTATGTTCACGGACTGCATGATGGGCAGGGCGATGGCGAGAGCCGGGCTCATGTCCCGGGGGCTGGGCGTGAGCCGGGCGGCCACCGACAAGTCCACGCCGGGCATCAGGGTGGCGACTGCGTCGGAGAAACGGTTAGGGTTAAAATCGTCGAGACGGACAATGTACGAGCAACGACACACGATCGAATAACGAAAGAATACATAGTTTGCTTAAAAAACTATTATAAAAAAATAACTTTTATTTCATGCATTAAGCATGCGTTTAGATTTCCACTTATATTTTATAGAAGGAATTACAAGTATTTCACACAAAGGAACATATAACAGTTGTTTATGTGTAAGAAAGTGTATCGATAGAGTGAAAATTATGTTAAAAATGTAAATTTTATATTTGCATCATATTTCTAATTGAGTTAATTGACACAAAGTAACAGAATGACAACATCAATAGGATGAACACATGATTAAAAGAAAAACTTTTGTTTAAATAAGGCGTCCTGTGCTAGCGTGCCGTAGGGACGACTAGTGACTCGCGTCAGTGGCTGGCTGTGTATTGTTTTGTCTCATTGTGGTAATTTGTTCATGATTGCCTGCAAAAATATAAATTATGACAAAGGCTGAGATAAAAATTCTTTCAGTTAAATAAAACAAAATATAAAACGCGTAAGCGATCTACTAAGGCGAATAAAAGAACTCAACATAAGATACGACACAGAAAGCTGACAACACTGACATTACAAACGAGCCGAACCTTTCGCTCGGATGACGTTGAAGCGAATGGGACCTAGACGATGGGCGGCTGCAATTTGCTGGTGCACTCTTGCGTTCGTTATCGAGATGTGCGGCGATGATGAGTGAGGTTATTACTGGAAGCGCTCAAAGACCACGGTCGGTGGTCGAGTGTTAGACGGGAAGGTGAAAGAAAGGATTAGAATGTATTGCATTCCTTGAAGCTAGTCCGTGTGTGCAGGCGGTAGGTACTATGCCCGTTCCGAAGCTCGACGCCCTTTTGGCGGGAGCTTTGATTTTTGTGTTTTGGTTTGCTTTCTAAAGCATGTTTAGATTTTTTCGTTTGCAGTTGTTTGGTGTGGTTTGGATCATAGCCTCTAGCTCGCTACGATCGCCATCTGTGGAGGATTACATTGCATAAGCTGACGTTAGTACGGTGAGTACGTTGATCTCAATAAACTGTCGAAGTATTATTCCAAATAGGAATTATTGCAAAGCTTCTCACCCTGAAATTATTCAGTATTAAATTAACAGCTTTGTTAATCTACGAAGCAGGACACAGTGTGATGTATATTTATGCATAGCCATTCAATTATTTACATTATATTAGTTTCCATTTAAGTAGAGTAAGAAATATACATAAAAAAATTAGTTTAATTTATGTATATGAAATGATTTATTTAATATCAAATAACACAGTTTCATTTTATGTCGTGTTCATGGGTATTTCTAGTGCAACATCTATTTTTATAAGTAGTTCATGATCATTATCTTTAAAGTATTACCCATGTTAGGTCCCATCATGTCCTTTGGATGGTTGGTCTTAATGGCGTTCATACGCCTGTTAACGGCTTGTGGGCCCATGCCTGGGGGAACAGGTGCACCTGGCGCACCTGTCGGACCGTGGGCACCTAGACGAGTAAAATCGACATTAACATATTATTGTGTTCGAAAATCGCTGATATATTAAAAAATATTTAACTTAAAGTACTCGTACATATATAATTAATGAAATATAAAAATATCATGTAATTTATACGTAATCGAATATGAAGAGTAATTTTGGAAACAGTTTAATGTTCAGTATCGGCAAGTATGACGGTATGTGTCCCTATATACAAGGCAGGCAATGTGTATTTTTGAAAGTTAGTAAGCCTGTTTGTCGAAATTTATTTCATCATATACCAAGCGAAAGCTTAGTGATTGGATTTGAATCAAATTTTATCGTTGATCGTTCTCGGATTGCTATGTTAAAATAAGTTTGGAAAAGTTAATTATAGTACACATAACCCCAATTCATGATACTGGTAGTGTAACAACTTAAGTGGTAAAAGCTTAGAGATCACTATGCTTGGGCGGGAGATACGGATTCGATCCTAAGTTCGTGACATGGAGGATTCTCAATCATGTGCATGCGGGTTGAAGAAAACATGATAAAACCTTCAAAGACATCTGAAACTTAAAATCCACATCGGACAAGTATTTTGTGGAGGCTGTGGCCTCATATTCTCTTTTTAAACTTTGTCCAGCCAATTTGTATGATCACTAGATGTAACGGTTATTAGTCTTTCCTTTATAAATAACTATAAATGTACAACTAACAATAAAAAAATATGACTAAGTTAGTGGAACTGTAAGTGGAATTACTTCAGTAAGATTGAAGTTATAGTGATATTGTCAACTTGAAAGAAAAAAGAACGTTTAAATAAAAAACCACGAAACAATGCCCGTTTATCCGGTTAATACTTGCTATATATAAGCGAAAAGGGGGCATACAGTTGATCCACTTCTCAACCTTTATGGATCTTTCGCTACTAAAGTTTGCCGGAAGCCAATAACTTACGGATGGGCGGCCTGGTCGGTTCCACGTTTATGACCCGCCGCCTCTTCTTGGGCAGCTTCGCCCGCGCCTGCGTGTGCGAGTAGTACATCGCGAAGTTCGACACGATGACCGGCACGGGCAGAGCTATCGTCAGCACCTGTTTCATTCGTATATTATGTTTTTTTTGATATCAAAACTTATTTAGTTTTATAACTTTTTTAAGTGACGACGTAATAATCCATAAACAAAAATGTGCATTATATTACAACGATAAAACAATAAGATCATTAGAATTGTCAATTGAAAAATATGATTTTTACTATTAACCTTGCTAATACTTTGGCCTATCGTAACGCCAATCTGATATATGTTATTTCACAAGGGGTTGACAAAAAAATTAGATACTCAAAAATTATAATATTTATTATTAATATCTATTTTTTCAAAGTATTCATTTATATACTTTTAAATGCAATTTCAAAAATACCTTTGACTACTCTTTTTCAGATACTTCAGAAATTGCGAAATTATAAACAATCAGTGCATCTTTTCTACTTTCAAATCTCGTGCCTATTAATTTTTTTTATGGTTTTTGGGAGACAACTGAAAAGTGCACGGTGCTAAGTCAGGGTCATACGGTTGGTAAGGTAGCATAAACATACTTTTTTAATAAAAAAAATCTTCAGTTCTCTCAGATTAATTTTTCAACAGTTTGAACATTTTCTTGAGTGACTGTGGTTGGTGGACGACCTGTCCTCGCTTCATTTTTAAAGTTTCCCCGTCCTCTTTTAAACCCAGAGAACTAATACAAAATTGCTACCAGTGAACAAGAAGACTTATTAAAATATAGTAACTAAAAGTTCAAGCCTTTTTTGGTGCTTTATTCTTTTTTTTTGTAATCACAAAGGTCATAGCGCGAAAATCACGTCGACTGAAACCATGGTTGCAAGCAAATCCCCACCAATTAAAAAAAAAATAAGAATTATATCGAAAACAATGTTTGAATTCAAATATGTTCCATTTTGTAAATTCATCACTAATTAACCAGTATTTACGATCGTGTACAACTATAAAATTATTGAATAAAGAGTATCTAATTACTTTTGGCAAAACCCTCTATGACTTCATAGAGTCTGTGTGCATATATTAAACTAAAATTATATTTACTTGTATGTTAAATATTATTTTAATTAATATATATGTTGTTGACGACTTACGCCAGCTAACGCACAAAGCGCTCCAACGAACATCCCGACGTAAGTTTTCGGAGCCATGTCCCCGTAACCAACGGTGGTCATTGTGACCAGGGCCCACCACAAACCCAACGGGATGCTGTTGAAATCGTTGTGTGGGTTTGTTTGTATTCTTTCCGCGTAGTACACCAGACTCGCGAAGATGACGATACCGAGCACCAAGAAGAACACCAGCAGCGTAAGCTCCTTAGCCGACGCCCTGAATGTCTGAATAAGGATCTTCAAGCCAGAAGAATGCCTCGTAAGTTTAAAAAGTCTCATTATTCTTATTATGGAGAAGAATTCTAATATATCAGCGTTCTCCAAATGGGAAGCGTACTTTTGCAGTATGAGATCGATGTAGAAGCTCATTGTTGCAATGTAATCGATGATATTGACAGATGACTTGATGAAGTCGCACTTATTGGGAGAGGAAATGAAACGCACTAATATTTCGAGAGTAAACCACGCGTTGCACACACACTCAATGTAAAAGAAAGCTATATGGGCGTTCGTTTGCACTTTGTCCAACGCCCAGCTCTGGGTTTGGTTGGCCGTCGTCACGGAATAGTTCTTTATCACGGGCACCCTCATGTCGGGGTGCGTTTTCAGGCAGAACGATATGATGGACACGCAGATAAAAAACACTGATATAACGCCGATGATCTGGAAAAAAATTTGAAGAATGAAAATGCATTCTAGACAATCCAAAAAAATCGTCAAGTGGGAGTTTGTCTCTTGTACCAAGGGTTTCTTATCAATAAACAATATATTTATATCATGTACTTAGACTAAAAATATGTTTTTTCCTTTAATCAATTCGATATCTTTCCGATGAGCTCGACTCAATTTTGACTGGTTTTTATTATTTCTTATTTGATTTTAGATTATATTCTTTATAAAGTCCAAATTTCACGCGTATGTGTTACTATTTTTATAATATAACAACATAAATTCACGCCTATTTCCCATAAGGATAGGCAGAGACTATATATTTCCACATCGTAATATCTTTACACATCTCTTGCTTTACTGTCATCAATCAATCTTTTCATGTCTATCACAAGCAAGGCCTCATTCACTTACCTTTCCTCTCAATTTCTATATCATGTTTACCGTCAACTTGTAAACAGAAAGAATAGTATATACACACCTACATATATGTATATACTATTTTTACAATGAAATTTTGTTGTTTCTTTATTATTTTTTTGGATATACATCTAATTAATCCACTTAATATTAAAAGTTCAAATGGATGCCTATTACGTTTAAAAATATAAAACCCTTTAAATGTGGAAGAGACCGTAAGGAAAATTTCTAAGAAGCATAGTTTTTTTAACATGTTTAACAATCGCTACAATTATATGTATTTATAAACGACTTGGTCTAAGAGATTTTATATTTTTCAGGAGAATGTTATACATATTATATATAAATAACCTTTTCATTTTATTTGCTACTGGCAGTTACTTAACCAATGCCTTGCATTAAGTTTCCGAACCAACCTATTACTCGTTTCCCCTTTTGCCTATGAACAAAATATTGTTTCGTACCAAAAAAAAGAATGCTACAAAAATTCTGATTTATATATTTTTCTGTTATACTTTAATTGTTACTCTATTTTATAAAAAATGTACAAAGCACAGGCCAAACTTATCCAAAATCTCCTTTGAAAATATCAGATCTGATTTTTCAATTGCTCAAGTACCCAATAATCAATCCAATATGCATGTCCTTCTTCATTTCAAAGACATCTCAATAAGGCAGTGTCACCGAGAAGTACCTTAGCGGCATTCGAGCTGTACGGCTCGTCGAAGAGCGACCACATCTGCGGCTTGAGCTGCTGCCACCAGGACACGGTACCGTTGTAGTAGTCCTCCTCGAAGCCGAACTTGCGGGCCACCTCCTCGTCTGAGGGCTTCTCCGTGTCCAGGTCTAGCCGATCCAGGACCGCCAGAGTTTCTTGCGTGTCCCGATGCTGTATGAGGCGATATGGTGTGTGATTATTTGTGTGCAAAAACCTTTTGTATTTACTTTCTCATCATAATGTTTATTTAGAATTGTGAATTAAATTATTCATTTTTTACCAAAATATAAGAGATTTAATAAAGTTTCCAAATTCCATGATTTCATATTCCAATTTAATATATTCTGCGAATAATATAATAGAATACAACTAGTACAAGTATCGTAATAGTGAGAAAACTAAGATTTGGTTAAAACAATAAAATAAGTTAGTTGAAAATATATAATTAGAATTAATCCCTTAAAATATTATTTTATTACAATATTAATAATATGCCTTTTTTTCTTTACATAAAACACAAATCAATTAGGCTTCGCCCAGTTAAGTCTGTGGATGTCATTTTTGCTGACCGTTATTGATTGCTGTGTGTTATTAAATTGCCGAATTTGTATTTCACATTCCGCATAAATTTTCCTGGGGATGTATGACGGTTTATATATTGCGTGTTTTTGAAAGGGAAAGTTCGGTATTTAATTATGGTACTCTATTTGTAAATCAAAGTTATCAGACTATCTTCGTAGCAAGGTACCGCTATATTTATTTTTTTGAGGAAAAGCTAGACTGTCTTTTTATGGTAACGAAATCAAAATTTATTTCAGGATTTCAACACAGAAGTTAATGGAGTAAATATACATATTTTTAAAGGGTACATATCAAGAGTGGGGCCAATAAAAGCTTGAAACAACACAACGACCGCTATGAAAGAGTTGCCGCTCGCCAGCACGCAGCAGCTCAGGCGCCACCTGTGGACCGCATCGAAGAGTCATATTATTGTAAGTTAGATTGTATACGCCTTTCCCTACTTCCTATTAATATGTCCTTCACAATTGCCTAACTTGTCGCAGTAAATACCGCATAATGGTTACTGTTATTTAAAGACAATACGTCCGATGTTATGACGGGCAGGTCGATTGCAAGCATCGTAACACTTCAAAATCAATATCGGTGCCTACTGAGTTGTTTAAATTTCCCTCTTGCATTGAAAACTGCTTCCGAACGGCCATCGTAGTGTAATTTTGAAGTTCCTATAATTCATTTTAGTTTAAAGGAAAAACTTCTTTGCAATTATAAACTGATTCGAGGTATACATCTTAAAAAAGGACTTTGAAAAGCATCTGTTTAGAACATTTTCAATCTTGTTCAATCATAATGTTTATTACATCATCATCTATCGATTGTCATGAACAAAATATATTTTTGAATCCAAAATTACGTGGATATTCTTTTATGATTAGAAAACGTCTATGAAACAATAATTGTAAACTAGGTTTCTCCGAAGAAAATGCGGCAACTTTTGAATCCACTCATGTTAAATATTACATGCCTTAAACGCGAGCATGGGTATGCTTCTACTGTCGCCTCAAAATCCCGTCTACACTGGGTGTGACCACGATAACTACAAAAATATTTAAATTTTAAACTTAATTTCTTTTTCAATTTCATCACTAATCGATTGGGAATAACTGTATTGAAAATCACAGCTCGATATAGTACCGATTAGCTGTAATTGAATTTTTTTAACTGGCAGTTATTTCATGTTTTGATCCGCCATTTCGCTTAAATATCTAAAATAGAGGTTGAGATTGAGCGTGAAGTTGTTTATTTTGCATTATGATATCTAATAAATATGAAATTATCTATCCTTTCTTTGATTCAAGTTTACTCTAAAACTACTTGAAAACCAAAAATTAAAAATGAGTATTTTTGGTGAAAAGCTCATATGTTATCATAAACCTCTAATTTAAGTGACACGTATGGCACGAGCGCCTAAGGCAGGCACATTTGGTTTTACCAAATTTTTTGATTTTTATACAGGGTGTGCTACAGAGCGGCTTAGGAAAGCAATTTTATTCAGAGAAATGTTTTGTGAAACTTGTAATTCCTGTAACAACTGATGGCACATGTCGATGTAGAAGGAAAGTGTATTATTTATAACTTTGTTAGTTAGTTTTTTTTGGCACCAGAATGTTTATCTTTGATAAGTCTCCATGTAACCGAGGTGTATTACATTGAAGAGAGCGATTGGCCATTTGATTACGAACATTATTAAGTCAAAATAATGAGAATTGTTGACTTCAAACCTATTGCAGCGAAAATTTCTTTGATAATATTCTATACTCGTTTTATCGACACTTCTTATCGAATGTTTATTTCACTATAATGTTACTATTGTAAATTGATCACATATTCGATCCTACCAAACGGGCAAACATATCAGCCCTAAAGTATTCAGTACTTAATACTCAGCTAGAGGTTACAATGTAAAAAAAAACCGTACGCTCTAAATCTTGTACATCTTTTGTGTGCAATGAAATCTTATTGACTGCATTTACCTTTCATTTTATTTCTTGCATTTTGTTAAACGAATCAACGTTACAGCTTATTTGATTTTCCTCTTATTAATACGAAGGATCAGATTCAACAGTTGCCACGCGAATTTCCGCTTAGAGCACCGACACAGAGCGGCCCCTACAGGTAAATAGAGCTAAATAAACAGCTACCCACAATAGACGGACTTCACGTGACATAGCGTAGTATATCATTTGCCGCCCCGCCCCGCCCCCCGCCCGCCCTGTTTTCTGACATTCGATATATAATCAGTTTTATCGCCGACGCAGAGGGCGCGCGTATCGCCGGCCGTGATACGCCGTGCGTCAGTACACCGGGGAAAGCATTTCCATTAGCGTTAAAACCATTCTGCTGATTGAAATGTAGAGCGACAGCAATCCGCTCGGATTAAGGGGGACATTTTTACATTATCAAACATATTTATTTACTATCTTATTTACTTGGTATCGCCTCTCGGAATTGTGATACGATAGCAATTGATTATGTTCGTGTTTTTAAAAATTGCATTAGAATTTGTTGTGTGTTTTAGCACATTTCAATTTTGAGTAATTATTCAGGAATATTCCGCACGGAAACTAATATGTTTTGATAAATATAACAACTATGTTGTTATTGAATATTGAATATAACGAAAAGAGTTTATTTAAGGCGAAAATTTTCTATCCTTAAAGAGGAAAACAAGATTAAATAAATCCTTTTCAATAAAAAAAAGTTTAGTACTAACGTTTTTCAAAAAAGATAATCCAAAATTTTCCCATATTTTATTGAACTAAATCCCTATGTTTAAATAGATACATAATATTTGTTTGCATTATTGAGTGTAAGGTATTTTTTTAATATGTAATTATTTGATGCACAAAGATTTTTCTGTTTGGAATTTATACCTGAGTAGGTGCTGCGCAAGAGCATCTTCCTCTTATTGAATTACACAAAACAACTAACCCAAGCTTATATTTTGACAATCGTTTTGCAAATAGTAAATTTTTACATCCCTATTTTTTTTAAAGTTCGATAAATAAAAGCAGTAAAACCGATAGTGCGACATGCTTAGGGACTCATCCACCATTTCCTTTTAAACTGACATTTAACAGAAAGTCAGTTTTTAAACAAAGTGTCTGTTTAAAACTTTTAAACAGACATTTAATAAAACAGGCTCTTAGAATTGAAATATGAAACAGTGAATAAATTTAATTATGTGCTTTATATTCCTTAGGAGACAGGGAAATGTGCCGTAATTGTTAGATGAAATGTTGTGAACGATTTCCAAATATTTAAATGATATCATCAATACGAATGACATAAAAATATTTTGTGATTGACAACTCCCGATTGGCATTAAATAACACCGGGTCACATTTTTTATATATTCAGACGCAAACAGAACTTGTCGTGTATAAAATAGAGCACAAATGAGGGTGTGCGGCGGAAACGCATTTGCCGGTATTCTATCTCAATAAAAATTCATGCGACCGCGCCATGTGGGGTCAGTCGCCATACAAAATTTTTCATACGATTGATAAATGCTCCTGACGACCCAACAGGTACAGATAAATAATTATTCAAATTGTAATATAAAATTTAGAGACATGGAATGTTTTTATTGTTTTTCTGCTGGGGTGTATACGGATACATATTTTTTATTTCAGATATTAAAACTATAAGTTCTCCATCCTGGTCCATTGCGGGTTAAATGCATTTAGTGTCTATTATCACAAATGCGATGACAAAGTCCGGGACCGACGTCTTAACATGCTATCCGAGGCATGTACTGAGTAATTTAATTTGATTCAAGTTAAAAACTTATTAGGCGATTCGTTTGTCGGGGTCGAGATTCGAATTCGATACTTATCGTTCGGCTCGAAGGCAAAACACTCTTGACTAGTAGGCTTTATTGGATCTTTTTTATAAGTTGTGGATCAATTACATTGAATTAAATTTAATGTCTAAATTTTTCGTTTTCAAAATTAAATTAAATTACTATAGGTTATTATTATTGTCATTTTCTACCCATATACTTCATAATTACCTACTGTAAACAATTTGATTATTCGTCATAAATTACGATTTATAGTTCCCGACTAAAAATGTTTTTATGCAAAATAATATATTTGTTTGACACCATACCGTCTTAGTGCTAGGCTTCCGTTCAAAAACAGGGTCCAGGGCCAAGAGTACTCGCGATGGCCGAAAGGGCGTTCAGCATTTCACATTGTATTTGAAAATACTCTATATAACGCTCAGACTTAATCCAATGACTTACCGTGCAAGAAAGAGATACCTGTTCCGGATTCCGTACGCCAGATTAAAAAGAGGAGTCCTTCTCCTCCGGGTCTATCTGTCCGTCTGTCACAGCCTATTTTCTCCGAATGCACTGGACAAATATGTTGTGATTTCGTGCATATACAGACAGCGTTTGGTGAGCAAATCACGAACATATAAAGTAAATAAACAAATTACAATTTTGGGGATTATTTGAGGGGGTTCGATAAGAGAATTAAGAAAAAAAAACGAGTTAAGTGCATCATGTGAGATATCAAATGCGCTTTCGTTAAAATAACATTCGATCTTATAAATACACATGCATTTTTTTAAATAAGGTATGTGTATAGAGAAGATAAAGAAAGCGAAATATAGGACCTCATGTGTAGTTAACAGGAAGACCTAAACGTAAATCCTAAGTCTAGAAATTATCGCAAAAAATGAATAATAGTAATCGTGAAGAAAAAATGTGTATGAATTTTTTTTCTTCGTTTCACTGAGAAGAAACACTATGATTTATAGTGTACGACATTCTTCAGGCAGTCTGACTTCCATGTGTTTTATTTATAATAATCAATATCAATGACAAACAATGGATAGAACTTAAAATTATAAGTCATATACATCATTAAGAAGTTTTAATACAACTAATTATTTCCTTGTACCTTGTAAAGGTACTAGGAATATTAATAATTCCAATTTTCTAGTAAAAATAAATTAATAAATACAGAATAATGTAATATATCTAAACACATAATATGATAATAGCTTAGCATGCAGCTCGACCGAAGCAAACAGAAAAGCTGTTCTGGGAACGGCGAGACTGTTGAATTTAAAGTAGGTGTTGATTCTGCTACCAGCAGTAAATTTTTCTCGGGACAGAAAAAGAGGCAATAAATTCAAGGCGGTTCCTGAATTTTACATTCTGGATCCGGAGATGGTTTCTAGTAAGGTTTAGCGTAAATTTTAGAGCGGTAGGTAATGATTTCTCGGAAACCTTGCTTATTTTGTTCACGACCTAAGGTTGTTTCGTCCACGGTCTTATTCGAGGCGTGCTTTTTCAGGAGCGTTTTTATTTGCAAGTGTTACTGAAACTACCAGCCACATCGGGTAGACACTTTGATGATGTTGCTACTGCAAAAAAATCTGTTTAACCGTACACGTTGTGTACAATGGTCGCAGTAGTGATTAGGGATATTTGTATTCAGAAACTTAGATTCTGGACTAACCCGTGCCAAACTGTTGTTGACTAAAAACCAAAACAGCAATAAAAATACTGTATACTGATGATAGCGGTAGATGACTCCTTGATAAAAGACCACTGATATTTTTGGTCAAACAATCCTCCGACAAAACAATGAGAGGTGAGTACTATGTGTGACGCTGGAATTCAATTTCAGAAAAAAAAGAGTTTCAAACGATAAACACCGTACAAGTGCGTGTAGGGCTTGCAAAATAAAGGTTCCGCACAAATATTAGTGTGCATGTAAGTAGAAATATCTACATGCGCACAACATTTCATACATTTTTCATAAAAATACAAGAAAAGCTTCGACAGTTTAAGGCTGCTTTGGATATCGATACTGGCTATATATTGGTCCGAAAAATTCAAAACTTATTGTTTTAAGAAAACAAATTTACACATTCGCTTTTTGAAAATCTGAAATGTTTATATTGCCACAGTATCGGTCTACAACACTACAAGCTAATAGCTAAGCTAAAGCTACACTAGGTACTACAAATTAATTATATTCCAACTACAAATATGAAAATGTAATCCTAAAAAAAAATTAAAGGTATAAATACAAAATTAATGATTTTATTATGTATTCTTGTTAAATTTCATGATTTCAAAGTCAAAGGCAAGTACGCTACAGGTTTTAATTTATTTCCAAGTGTCAAAATATGCGACAAAATGATAGCCTTTTTTGATTGTGTTGACTTATAAGCTTGATTTTTTTGTCATTCCAAGAGACTGCAGACCAAAGTATTTGTTATTTTTTTTAATTTGATATCCTCACGCATTCCTGAGGAAAAAGTCTTTGACAGACGGACCGACAGACGGACTTAAAGTCAAATGAGCAACGAAGTAATCACATAAGGGTTCCTTATGATGTACTGAAGCCCTAACATTACAATTGACACTGATTTCTTAGTTGATCTGACATAAAACGCGTTTTATTTGAATATAAAAAAGAATCCCATATGTTTGTATAAATATATAAATAATACTTAAAGGAATTCTTATGTATTCTATTATAACCGCTAACTTGTTGAGTGTATGAGAGTTAGAATTTAGTTCCGAGAAGCAAAGTTAGCTTTATTTTGAATAGTATATCATCACTTAAGTGAAATAAAGTTTTTCCCCTTCTATAACGTGATAAGGCTTCGCGAGTACTTGTTATCTCCGGAACAAAGACACATTAAAACTTACAGCCAGACACATATTTACATAAAATTATGTTGAATGTCTAGTTGTCTCTGCGTTTTTTGTGATTACAAATATACAGATACATATATATATATATAGTCGTAACGCGTGACAGTTCTTTTTATTTTTACAAAACTATTACAGTAATTTAACAGCTTCTTATATTACTGTCGTTTATGAGTTTATTTAATAGTTATTAACCCTTCTCTTTATAAGGTTATGCACCTAAATGATTATAATCATTAATTAATGATAAGTTGGTCGTGTTTTTTTTTGTTTATCTGTATGATCAGAGCGACTTTCATTACTAACTATTAGTGCTATATATTTTAAAAGTGTAATATTAGTATAACGCTAACAACAACGAATTATTAAGCATGTTGAAGTTAAACAAAAAGTAATAAATTTTTGTACCGATAACGTGTTGAGATTGAAAAAATTAGGAAATTGAAAACCACAGTTTGTGAAAAGTAAAGTAGTTCTCCAATGGCATAAGCCAATGGCCAACAATTGCTGTTATCATAAAAAATAATAAACCTAATTTTATCAACCTTATTAAAAATTGACAAGTAATATTTGAGGTACATTTTTATTTTGTATCCCACGTGTTCCTGGATTGTGCGCAACCAAATGTGCGAAAAACTGAGAACTCCTATTTTGTGTGTACTCAATTCGCAAGGCAAAAAATTTAACGTAATTTCTGCTAATCTATGTTTTGGTACATAGATTAGGTACCGAAAAATACGCAGTCACTCATAGTTACCAAATAAAATAAAACAAATTATTTTACCATTTTTTTTTGGAGTCCATAAAAATATTATCAATTTTGAAGACAAAAAAAATAACACAAAAAAAGGTTCGAGATAATTCAATCTATACGTTTTACGTTAAATGCGATTTGTGCGTTTGTGTCAAAATAAATTTCAATTATTTATGGTAGCTTAAAACTGCTCAAGGCTTCACTATAATTTTTGAATATTCGTTTAGGAATCCACTTATTTTGTTACGAAATTCATCATGTTTAAAACTGAGATAATTGATTGCCTCTTGAAATTCCAACTTAACAAAGTCGAATTATAATTAGATTTGATTCTCGAATTTCCACAATTTTTTTGTTTACGTCTCTGGGTCGCTTTACGATAAACTCCGATGAGACTCCGTACCTACGTCATCGTGTCGATCTGAGGTTGTCGACATAAACACGTAATATCGACAATAAAACGGGTACAGTCAAAAGTCGCGTGACCGACTTCATGTCGATAGAATCGCCTCGCTTACGAGACGCGCCAGGTAGTGGCAGGAGCGCTTGTGCTACGCTGTGACGTAAAACAAAATTTACTCTCAACGATGAAAAGCAATTTGCTATTATTGATATAGAAGTAGAGGTATTTTTGAGACGCAGTTCCTTAACGCGGCTAGCGGTACGAGTTGACTGGTAGAAATTGTAACATAACGAAGAAGCGTTACGTGATGGAAAAGCGTCACGCCCCCTCCACGCGACTTTTTATTTTCCTAAAATATTAAATGGGACTCTTTAATTTCATTCCTTACTTTCTTATATAAAGGTAATTTATAATTCATTGCTTTTTTCTAGTATAATATTAAATTGAACTCTCGATTTTTTCGGTTCTGTAGAGTATTCAATTTTAACTTTTAATATATTCAGTATTTACACGCATGAAAATGACCTCTATCATCGAGGCCGAAAATCTAACAATTTTGCAGCTTGATGAACTTAAAGTCTTGAATATAGAAAAAACAATAGCGCTATTATATTGCGTGAGGTACTAGTTTGCGTAAATCCATAATAGACGCTTGCCTGCAACATGCATTAACATGCAGCATGCAACCCACCGCTGACCGTCGAATCTGCCTCTCCACTACGAATCTCTATCCAAATGATCGAATATTGATTCCAGAGGATTGACAGATATCAAACACCTAAGCAAGTGTTATTTTTTTATTACCTTAGTCTGCTAATCGCTATATTGCTAATTTCTACGTACATTTCATGCCAACCAGGCACATCATCAGGAAATTACCGACAGTCACATCCACCAGGGGGTAAGGAGTGTTAAAACAACCGATAAATACGGACCCAACCTCCTCATGTGAAATGCTGTCATATAATACGTCAAAGTTTGAGGAAAGCATCCCTACCAGCAGCCACAGACCATCACCAATAGACATGCCTGTCAATTATCACAGACTAACCATCACCGATCGTTACCCAAATAGTTTCAAGCAAGCGTCCTATAATGGCGATTTATAAATATATTAGCAGCATTTTATTATTATAGCAGCATAGTTTAAAAAATTAGCACTTGTTCAGGTGTTTGATATCTCTCAATCCACTTGAATCAATATTCAATTCTTTGGATAGGGATTTGTTGTGGAAGAACAGATTCGAGGGTCAGCGGCGGGCTGCATGCTGCATGTTGACGCACGTTGCAGGCGACTGTACTTTAATTATATTGTAACCAGTATGTTGCTTACGGTATTATGTTTTTTTTCGTTTAATTTATTACTTTCAAACGGTAATTTGTTGCATTGTGTTTGTTACTTATTTCTTAGATAAATTGTAATTCACTATTTTATATCTAATGCTTAATAAGTATTAAATAGCAGGCCCAACGAATTAAATTGACAACGTTTGCAAGTAACTATATGAAAAATAAAAAAATAAGTGAAGGGATGGCAACAAATTGTTATTTTTTTATTTAAGGCAATAAAAGTTTTATTATCAATTATTACAAAAACATCAAAAAGTTCCATTGAATATTTTAAGAAACAATAATATATAGTGATGTAGCATAAACAGCTTCCTTTCTACCAGATGTTTTTAAGACCCCTCTAGTTTTTTTTCGCAAATAATCGGAGTATTATAAAAAAGTTACAAGACGGAACTTAGTCGCTGGGCCCGCTACGTCCGTCAGTCTGTTCGTCTCACATAAGCGTCCCGTTCCCAAATGATTAGAAATCTTTGTTTGTAGTTTTTCGAGGGTTTGGATTGTGGTGGCATGAACGAAAGCGAACTACTATTCTAGTAATTACTATTACTCTAAGTTGTAAATATACTTTTTTCATTAAAATAATCTTTATTATCGTATAAAAAAATAAAGTTATAAGTTTTTAGTGTCAAATCAAATACTAAAAATTTATTACAAATGTAATTACGAGAATTAGACAATAGTCCTAGTATGACATGTAGTGATGAATTTTATTTTGAGAAAAAAAAGCGATAGATAAATGTACTAATATTAACTTGAAAATATGAATGTGATACGTGAATTACGATTTTTCTGAACGCGCAGAGAATATGAAATCTTAATACGTACATTTTAAATAAATAAATTCGTTTTAATTTCGGTTCATTTTCACAAAATTTTAAGTATTCAGTTGTAATTTTAAATAACTAGTAGGCACTAGTTAAACTTGCAAATCTTAAGTTTGAAATGCAAGTTCAGAGGGAACAAAATAAAACGCACAACACATCAACGTAAGCCCGCACATCACATTCACGTCGGATGTTCTAGTCAAGATTGTTTTCAGTAAATTTCCTACAATCGGCGACGCTCGATCTTCGCAGTCTGTGCTGCAGCAGCCTCGAATTTTAGATTAAAAGTCATTGCGATGGTTTTCGTGTAGAAACGTGAGATGATGTGTTTCGTTTATAAAAAAAAATAAAATGTTTTCTTTCAATGTAAACAATGCAATGTAAGGAATAAAGTCGAAAAGTTTCATTTAATATTTATTATTTAAGGAAAAATATTCATGTATTGAACATTAAATATAAAATAATAAATTTCGAGAGAGAGAGAGAGAGAGAGAGAGAGAGAAAGTCGCATAGAGGGTGCACTGTTTATCTCCTAGTCCGTATACAGAATGTTGACAAATGACGCACGCACGAGAGTAGGCCACAGCTGACAAAGGATGTCAGAAGTGTAAGGTAAGATATTTTTTTCCTTTGCAATAATTGTGTACTGTTTTCTATTCGTTTTATTCGGATATGCTCTCCAATGAACCTTCAAAGGGCATTATTAAACATTTTTAATATAGCCATCCTGACGCTGACGCGCGAGTCTGCTATACACTTGGCCGGAGTTTTCTTAAATATTGTTGGATCAGTTTTTGGAACAGTTTATTTTCTTAGATTTTAAGATCCAAGGCGTGTCTGAAGCGACCTACCTGTATTAATAATATGATTTTGTTATCCACTTTAAGGTTAGTGAGTGTAATAGAAACTTAGTGGTCGTAATAAACTTATTTTGCTTGCATGGGCGTACTTAGCAATGTTGTTGGAATTATATATAGCTTAATATAGCGCTCTTAAATAGGCTAGTTCTCACAAATGTAGTTTTTTAGTAAATATTTAGAAGCATAAAGAGTAATTTAAGTAATTTAAGTTAGGTTATCTTTTTTAAAACCACTTATTATTTGTGGATGTATGGACGGATGGATGGATTTACCATGACAAAATATCTAAAATACATATAAAACACAAATTGAAAGACGAATTAATTGATAACGCCTAAATAAAAGTCTTAGAAATAAAGACCACTTATGAATTGGTAATTTATTGACCATAAGTATGTAACAATGACACCACTCAGTTCAGATTTTTGTTTTATAATTTTTGGTTTTGTGTACTTTTTTGGACACTTGTATAATCATTAAAAGCATTTAATAGACACAAAGGGCAGATAGCAAGATATACATTATTTGTAAGCAAAAAGACGCAATGCACAATGCGATCAGACCAAATTAAGGTTTGGTAGATTGTTTCGTCTGCGACATTTTCAAAATAAGTACTCAAATTAAATAAAATCAAATTAAAAATATCTTCATTTCGTCGGTAATAGAAATTTCACTTTAAATGCGTCACAAACAACTGTTTTCGACATTAAAATTACCACCCATTCCAAATGCTGATTCACCATGAGAAGAATGGGCAAGAAACTCAAGGTTTACTCTTTTTTACTCATCGATACAAAATATTGAATAATTAATAATTTATTACAACACTTAGTAATAATATAACGCAACCTGATAGCCGAGCAGTGCAATCCCATGGGTTTCTTTCATTAACATATTCAGACACAGTATAATAGCCCTAGCCATATAACTTTTTTTTATCGAAAAGTTTAAATTCATAAAATGGCAAATTTTGAATTTTAGCTGGGATATTATTATAAAAGCGCACACACTGCACCTTAAATGATTTATTAACTTTGCTTAGAGGTATTTCATGAGCACCAAGATCGTTCTTGTGTCTAATATTAATGTTATGGATGTAGCTCCTCTTTTGGAACGATTCTATATTTCTTTTAATATTACCAGGTTTTCGTATATGTATTGTGATGCTAAAGTTAAAATATTAATTTCCTTAATTTTTTTTCTGAGAGATGTCATTGGTCTCAAATCATAAGCAGCATGAATAGCTTGCTTCAGATAACATTCAAAGCCGAGCTATTGTTCGTCGTGCAGTAGGTTACGGCGTAGTTCATTTTTTTGAACATGAACAATAGGTTTGCGATGTACAGACTTGAAGGTATAATCTATTCGTTTTACTAATTCTACGAAATATTGGTTTGGAATATATTTCGTATTTACAAACAAATGATGAAATAAATGAATAACCTTTTATTTAAACTTTAAATGTGTGTATATAAACGCTTTATGTTGAATAAAAAGGATTTACGTCATCCTATGTTAATTTTGTTTAAAATAGAAATTAATTGTAAACTTGAAATTCTACTCTATATAAACAGAATCAACCTGAAACACATAAGTAAGTTTGTCAGTTTTCGTGGTGATAATCGTTATAATAACCTGTTATTTAGCATTTCTTCGCATTGTTTTAGTTTCGAAAACGGGCATAACCTGAAATAATTTAATTAAAAAAAACCCCTACCCCCTTTTCGTCTCTTGAAGTTTCTCCCGTCCTATAAATTCGATCGAAAAGTTAAGAGTTAGGGTTCACCCATTCAAATCGGTGCGCGCCGGGCATGTCGCCGTACGTCGCCGTGACGTGCGCGCCTCGGCGAGTTACCGACACTCGGCCAAACTTCCCGCGCCCCTGGACTTGTTATAAGACAAACTTCCTAACGATCTCGGTGTCCCTGTTGTGTCCCCGTCTTGGGAACGTTTCCGGTTTGGGTGGAAGTGGGATTGTGACTAAATGTAAGCGATTTCCGTTTCGTGTCGATAGAAAAAAAAATAGGAAAAAATCTGAAAACAGTCGATATATTATTTATTTTAACGACAATAGCTTTGGATGAACAGATCGACATAGATTGGTGTTACACAATTTGGTGCCATTTACCAAAATTCGATTTTATAATATAAAGCTTATTATATTAAAAAATTTAAGACTTTCTTAAGTATACTTAGAAAGACTTATAGACTTATTGTAGTAGTCTTTTCAAAAAAAAAAGTATTTTACTCAACCAAACTATGTACAAAACTACACTTTTATAAGGGCCGCAAAGCCCTTACATTGACGTAGAAAAGTCGAGCATTCAATATTAATTGAATTGAATAAAATTTATTAAAAGTTTACCTTTACATAAGGGTACATATCTGCATACACGAAGCATGCATGCACGTACTCACGAACATACATACACATGCAGGTGTGGATATACTTCATAAAGTTAGAAAATTGATGTTTATCTCTAATTGTGAGAAAGAGCTTATTAGATTTTGATGTCGATCGGTAGAATAGTCGAAAAGTTAGTTATTTCAAAAAACTTTATTCTAAAACATTATATTTGAGATTTCTCTAAATCTTTCCAGAAGAATCAGTTCAAATTTTCAGAAAGTCTTAGTTCACATACACACGCACATACACAGTCGTCACTTGGAAAATGGTCAAAATATATTTAAAGAATCCCAAAACGCCAAGATCTGATGCAAGCCCGATTTTCTAAAATCGAAATGAAAACACGTTCCGAATGTATGAAAATTCATAAATTTTTATAGCGGCTTTAAAAAAAAAACTCAAAAAATAAATCCGTTAAAGTGTCCAAATAATGCGATATTTTTTCTAACTTTCATATTCACTCGTTCAAATGTGACCAGCTTAGAAAGGAATATGCTATGGGTTACATCCATTATTAACTTACTTACTTTTATATTATTTTTTTCTTTTGCGTTATAAAAGTTAAATGTCATAGTTACGTTTAAATGACGACTATACAAAACTCCTATTGATTAGGAATCGGTGCGTCTCATTAGGAACAAATTAACTAACTTCGTAAACAGACAGGCAAATGTAGTTATGAATACCACAAGAAAGTACTGCATCACTTATAAATAACTAACTCGCAATTCTATTTTCAGCTGTACTACTACAATTAATAATCATTAATGTGATTATATACTTAATAAATTACACGGCCCTCTTCTTTATCCCATAATCACCAAATTTAAGTTCTATCATAAATTCTCTACATCTAAATGTATTCATTAACTGATAATTAATTTGTTAATGGTAGAACGTTTACCCTCTGGACCACAAAGATATTAAGATGATCATTATAAGATAAAGGAATTGTTTGTGATTATCGCATTGTACTCATGTTTAGTACTCGTAACAACAAAACGAAACTTTAATGATAGCACGTTATAGACAAAATTAAAATACTGAATTCTGTAACACACTAAATGCTTATCCTGAACAGAAGAAACAAAATGATATTACGTGACTTAATTTGTAATAAATCGACAACCGAGCTTGATCGGCGACTTTAGAGTTTGCCGTGGTATTATTCATAACTTTGTTCGGGAAAAGTTGTATATGTTCATGTCCGACAATATTCAATTACAAAATTCAAAACGTTGCTATATATTTTATGTACATGGCGGCCATCTGCAGTTTGCATTGCGTGGTACCATTTGTTGTTAAAAAGGAAAAGCATAGCAATAATGCATTTATCATAAGAAATGGTGCTATAAAGCAAAACTTAATTTTTTTTGTGAAACAGTTTTTTTTTAAATAGGCCTACATAGATAAACTCAAAGAACAAACTCTTACTAAAATAAAAATTTCCATCACAAGTGTGATGGTTGTTTGCGAGATAATCATAGTTAATACATAGATATAAGAATTACTCATTTAATTGTATACGATTCTATTTTCTTGTATATTTATTTGTATATTCGTTATAGGAATTTCCATTTATTTTTCCGTCGAATTCATTATTCCGAATCTCGGTTTCGATCCCGATGCTGTCATTTTTTTTTTATCTGTGGCATATCCATTTAGCGCATAGCTGAATTGCTTCAAAATAGACTGTGTTCAATAAATGCAAAAAACAGCTGTAATTTTATTTGTATGTTTTAATAACAGTAAATGTCTTAAATATGAAATGACACCGACAATTCAGTTATTCACAACGTGTTCTGCAGCGATTTAAATGAAAAAATTATATTTGGAAAATCTAAAAATGTACACCCGGTTTTTAATTTCTTTGCGAAGAAAAATAAAAAAGGAAGTGGCAAAAAAAAAAAAATACCCTTTGGTATTTTTCAACAAATCGTAATAGTATCAATTTTGTAATAAAGTATAAAACAGTTTTAAGCGCCATTGTGTTATTACAATTGCTACGTGTATTGTGTTTAATATACATTTATTTATTATAGATAAAAAGTTACGATCACAGCAGTGGTATGCAATAGGCTTCCGCATATCGGAAATCCAAATTACAAAAAATTGATGAAAAATACAAGGTCTTTTAATTAGTGTTTGGAAAATTATTTTATTTAATATACGAGAAAACCAATTAATGCCTACATTTTTTCATTTGTATTTTTTTTATTTAATAGTCATTTTGATTGAAAGACTCGAAATAGTATGAATAGTAGTAATAATAGAATGTGTGTGAGAACGAATGAATCCCATCTTTCTTTATTATTTTACAATAGCAAAGTGCAACCCCTGAGGAGTGTTATAAATAATTTAAAATTCTTAGAAGACTTTACATTTGCTTCTATTTAACAAAAGTCCAAACAATTTGAAATATGAGTCTTCTATAATACCTTGATTATCCAAATAGAAAATAAGCAAATTGTGTACAGTAGACGCGCGATACAAGCTTACACACGATATTTCCCTTGAAATTACGGAACCCCGAGCCTATGATGACAATTTCGCACTTCAAACGTGACTCCTTAAACGGTACGTGGCCGATGTTTACAAAAAGCGGCTCACCGCGACCCGACAGGCGGGCGGAAAAGGTGTTCAGTTTTTTGAGATTATTTCTTCACATCAAAGTGCGCACGAGTGGAGTCTTTGAAGTACGAGAAAATGGCGGATGCCGTGAGTCAAATAATATCTCTTAGCTGGTTTCCCTTCCATTTCATCAATATAAATACAGGAAGATCAGAGAGATGAATGCTAGATCGTATTATTTCTTGAAAGCGATATTATTTATACAGTCTTAGGTAGCGTATAACGAAATATATACCGTATCATATTATGCTAAATGACGTCTCCAATTTACTGAATGATATTTTTTCTTCCTTAAAATGGTAAAAGTAATAGCATCGGTATAAGTACTCTTCATTTTTATATCGCACCTCCCGGAATTCCTTACGTTCTTTGAGGACCTAAATAGACCTCTCATTCTGGCAATTTTTATAACAACTTTTAATATAACGTGAAACATATTTGGAATTATTAATCGCAACTGATTTGAGGATTAAAAAAAAATATTTCATACAGCATACGGTTTATCTAGTATTTTGAGTTGGGGCGAAATAAAAAATATTTTGTTTATTTGGTATGAAAACAACTATTTCAGGTATACTAAAAGTCTCGAAATGAACGTATGTGACGTTTAATATATATTTTTTTTAAACATTGAAAAGTTTAAAGCATTTTTATTTCGTCTACGTTAAAAGTCTCGGAACAAGTTAGCAAAAATATCAGTCGAGGTGTGGGATAGCGAATAATTATTCAGGCGGACGTCCAACGAGAGCCGTGGCTATTCAAAATTAATATGTTAAAATAAAAATAAATGGAGTATTAGAAATGTTAGAAATACAATTGTATTTATGTATTACCCGATTGTGTTGGTTGTATTCTTTTAGGCCTTTTAGATGAATAGATATGGGACAATTAATTAAATAGATATAGCAATTAAATAAGATATACGAGTTAAGAGCGATTGCTTCATTTCGGTTCATATGTTTAGAAAAATGTGGAAAGAGGATAAAGAGTAATTCAAATATTAATGCATGATTTATCAAATGCCTGAATATTTGAATCCTTTCAGAGATTGTTTACGACTTTCAGTAGTCGAATGTATTAATGCTATTCATTTCTCGGTTGTAGTCTCGGAGTCGAGACTGATTTTATAAATGAAAAATGTAGAAACAAAATATTATACAGAAAACAAATTTTGACAAATGGACAAAACGAGCCCCAATCGATTCTTTAATAGGTGGGCAGTGCCGTGACGTCACCTGCGTGTAGGTCATCCAGCAGCAGGGCTCGACCTGGTTGGCGTCGAGGCCCCAGAACTCCAGCTCCTCCTCGAACAGCGGCCCGCACACGTCCGTCGGGTAGTGGAGTTTGCCCGTCCTGGAACAGTCGCTGAGTTAGTCGACGATTACGAGATGGTCATCATTTTTCGGTTTCGTAAAAGGAAGTAAAGAAACCTTACGAGTTTACTCCTGTACCCCATCTGTCCGTTTGTCCGTCCGTCTATCTGTAAAGATCCTTCTTATCGGGAACTCGTTAAGGTACTATATTGAAATTAGTATTGAATATTTAGATGTGCGCTCCTTTGAAGCTGTAAAAATATCGAGCTTTTGTGTCAATACAATTAAAAAATGCGGTCATATCTTATGTTTTGATACTTACTAGCAAATCAGAACCTGTATTTTCTATTAACTTCAATCATAAAATTTGGCAAGAGACGAGGACTCACAGCATAGGCAAAGGATGAATTTTTAAAATCAATAATTTATAGTGATGTAATTTAACAAAAAATGACATTACAAACTAACACATGAAGTTAGAGTGTGAACCATATAATGGAAACCTATACATGGAAGAACATTTTATTAACTTTCCGCTATGAACATTCAAGATTTTGAAAAGGTTAGACATATATTTAAAAAAAATTGGAATAAAGAAAAATATATAATAATTATGTGTATGGCATCGTTAGTCCTATTTGCAAGTATTCGGTGTTTTTATCAAACTACTACTAGTCAATATCCTCATTGCGCTATTATTATAAACGACAAAGTGATTTTGTCTATTTGCTTGTTTGTTACCTCTTCATAGCTGAATCGATTTTTCTGTATTTAGCGCTGAAGTACACACCTCGTGAGGGACATGAGTTGAAGCATTCGAGCCGATTTTTTTTTACAGTTTCATGGCGGTAAAATCATTCTATTTACATTTGATTTGTATTGGATAAAATATTTTTGGAATACCAAACAATACTCAAACGTTAGAATAACAAATTAGATTATGAGGACCACTTCTACCTAGAAAGTCGTACAGCTTAGTTAGAAATGTGAACAGCACCGAATATTTAATTTTTAGCACTTGTTGAAATTAATTTAAATATCGGTTGTCGCACGTGGTATACAGATATATAGATTGACTGTTACTAATGCAGCAACTTCAATGATTTTGCAGTCAACCGAATTTTTCACATTAATTATGGTCATTGATTATTATGGCATATGACATCCACATGATATACATTTGATATCCTTATCTCTAGGATATTGCCACCAAAATGAAGGAACTAGATATAGGAGTACTTGATGACGAAACTAGAGAAGTACTTGATGCATTTTAAGAAAAAAAGTGTGTTAAAAATTATTAGTTACAAAAAGTGCACAGGAATAATCCAATGCAAAGTCAAGAATAATTCAATATAGTCAAGAAAAATAAAATTTAATACAGAGACAGAAATAATTTTTATTTCAAAGAAAACAGTCTTCATAACCGTATTTAGATTAGCAAGTAGTACTAGATTTGCTTGTCTACATTTAAAATCTCTTATTTTTTTCTCACAAAACATGTCCTTGAACTTTCTTATTGTACTCTACAAACTTAACAACTTTTTTATGTGGACCTCTTAGCGGAAACAAACATTCTATAGGAAAAAAATATGAAAAATATATGCGTTAAAGGTATACCAAATATGTGAAGACGGATCGACCTTCAGATTTGTTATTTACATACTGTTATTTCCCATAAACCATTTTTACGTCATGGACATAGAGCGCTAGTAGTATTTTAGAACTGAGTATTAAAAGCTGAAGCGGAGGATTCTTTATTTGCCATCCATACGCACAGTGCTAAAGCGGCAAACTCCCGCGATCGTGGCTTTCAATAAACCGGCGCACACCTAAATCAACTGTCTGCAACATCCAAGAATATAAATGGAGGTAAATATTTTGGATATACAGCGCCCTCTATACATAATAGGCGCGCGTCGGGATGACAAAGTGGCGTGTTACTCGCCACGGCGCTCGCGGCGACGAGTCGAGTTAAAAGCCCGATGATAAAGGCTCCCAACCAAAGAATCTTTTTAATATGTACTCCCCCCCTTTTGCCTCCTCCATACGAATTATTTTCACGAATCGCGTCGCCGGGAAACATCCCGAAAGGGTATTATCCGGAAAAGAACGATTTATAATGATGCGCCACGGAGATAGTGGGTGGATGAATTTGCTGGCTGTTTGCAGTTGGAATACGAGAGGATATATTTCTTGCACGTTAACGAATGTGGAGATGACAATATTTGCCTTTTATAATATTAGTGGCGTTGAGTTATTCCTATAAGATTTATAGAATTGATAAAGTTTATTACGATTTATTACGAATTAATATATGGGAACCCATGTCTTTCATACGTACAATTTCCGCTAACAGAATAATTCCCGATTTCAAGCAGTTTTATTAGAAAACTTTTGTAATCCGAAAATCAGCTATAATTTTCTTTTCAATATTGTCTTTTATAATGATTGCCTTACAAACAAGCTAACACCAACAAAATAAAAAAGAAAAACGCATTTACCAGAAAGGTAAGGTTATTTTAGTAACAACCTCTTTGTAATAAGATACGATTACTTTCTATCCTTTGTAATTATTCTAAAAGTAATTTTAGATTGGCCTAAATATGGTTTAAAGTTCGTGAACTTCTCCCAAAATATAATTTATCCACTTTTACCAACAGGCGTATTTATACTCGAACTCCACATTTATTTTGTAAAGTCGTATATTTCACTTCAAGATACTACGATTAATTTACACCGTGTGTCAAGGCAGAATAATCTTTTTTGGAATGTGCTTTTCGCACAAGCTTTGTCCGCAGACTGGGCTGACGTGACGCAAGAAAATTATGAGAAATAACAATCAATCAATCGCGTTTGAGGTCGAACTCCATATTTTTATCCTATTTGTAGTATTTTCGTTTAACAAAAAGGTACACGTTATCATATAAAGAAAAACTACAATGCGTTTTCTTTGTTTGATTGTTAAGTTGAAAATATAGAATTGTCTATACGAATGCGATTCGGAAAAATAAATCCTAACAAAAATATTAAAGTGGTAAATGTGAGATGTGCTCGCAGCGTATTTTCTATGTAATATATCGTTAAAGTGTACTTAAAACTTAAAATTAACTCGTACTTAAAACGCATAGATACAGAATAGTCCATATACTTTCTTGCATAAGTTACCTGCTTAAGCGCATAGAAGAATTGGGCAGTCATATTGTAAACGATAAAGACGATTAACTGAGCTAGCATAAACTATGATATGCTAAATTAACGCTATATCTAAGCTAAGTATATTGTTAATCAAAAATATATCCAACTAGTCTGTTTTTATATATTAAATCAATAGTTCTCATAATCCTAATTTTAGTTCAACCGATATGTTGTATAATCGTAAATCCATACAACTGATTAAATTAGTATATCATTATTCGTATCTGTAGTGAATACTCCTGACATAGTATTGTTGCGAACTACGCTCATAAACGAAATAGTGAAATAAGAAAATAACAACCCTCTTTAAACGTAATAGAACAGGTTTTCCTTTGTTTATATTGTAGGCATGGTTTGTTTACATTGTTTGTACCTTTTGATTAGTAAGAAAATTCCAGACTATGGTAAGTGTTGTTTGTTTACGCGGGACATGACATGTTTACGATTTAATATTTACAACTGAATTATGATCTTGTTTACTTTCGAAGAATGTAGGTACTAAACACTCACAGAGGGATGTGAGTACCGGAATTTGAGTGATGAAGAATTTAGTTTTCTTTTGGCGATCAGTACGTTCACAACTAAATGAGACCAATTAATAGTTTTAAAGTGGTTCTTTTGTCCAATTTTGCTGAGTATACACCCATTTTTTTGATTGTTTACTTTTTATGGTATCTTAATCCTTTCACTCCAATTGAGATCTAATGCAAACAGTGAATTTTAACATATTATTTTACAAACACAGATTCCAGATCCAACAGCTAAAGAGTCAAGGTAGGACGATACCTGTAGTAGTTAAGGACTTGAGCGAAGACCCCCGGGTGGCGGTCGAAGAAGTACTCGTTGAGCACCGGGTCGTAGTTGGCCAGCGCCTCGGTCAGCCGCGACAGCCGCGTCGCCGGGATCTTCTTCAGCGTGGCCTTGTACGTCTCGTGCCTGATGCCACCGACGTTGAGGACGACGCGGTTCTCCGCGTCCATGTTCAGGAGATTCATCTCTGCAATAAGACGACCTTGTTCAAACTCTCAGAGCTGTATACCGGCATTTGAATAAGAGTTATCGTTTGCAAATAAAAAAAAAGAAATGTGAAAAGTGGAATAACCGTAGGTTATGAAACCACGCAGAATAAACATGTAAGCGGACAAGGTTAAATAACGATATCTAAATTTCATGTTTTGTTAATAATTTCAAATGATGAATGCCAATGAGTAATTGCGATGGTAAGTAATAATATATATTTTACAAGTGAAATCGAAAGCTTAACTAAAGTCGATAAAATATGAAGGAAATACTAAAATAAAATTTTTCTTTAGAAATATTCCCTACGTCCTGAGCCAGTGAGATATAGCAGCAAATCAGTCGATTGACAACCTCGTTAGTAACCTCTATCTAAGTTAGTGACAGGGATGTCTATCGTATAGTTATCCTTCTCAACCTATTAATAAATCAATCGAGATTGAGTTAAATTCAAGGAAAAGGGTAAATTAACCCTCTTCGATGGATTAAAGGGAACCTAAATTTATACTCGCCTGCCTCGAGTACATTGGAACTTGATGCTTTGTCAGTACATATGTTTGTATGTATATACATATATGCACGTTCGAAGTAATCAATTTTACATATATTTTTTTTGTTTATATTATCTGAAGCGTATAATCCAATTTAGTTGATTCATTATACAAAGAAATTCTTTTCAATTGTACCATCAACTTTTACCTCATCATATTTGACGAGGTCAAGTTTGGTACTTACACTCTGTATTGTTACTATAAAATAATAGAATAAAATCAATGATACCTATTTGACACATATTCGGAGATTACAAAACACTTTCATAATATAATGTGGTACGTTTTTTTCCAATCTTCTTTAATAAGCGCATTTATTTCTTGAAATACTGTTGTTTTTAGTGTAACTGTGTACTAAATTGTAATATTTGGTCAAAGTATTAATTGTATGAATTGAATTGTTCCAATTAGTCAGTAACTACTCTCAACCTACAATATTTTATATATGCAAAGACTAATATAGTGACACCTGGACGCCATGTTGCAGTAACCAAAACAATTTTTTTGATCAAGATTTCAAATTAGACAATTCATAAATTTTATTAAATTATGTATTTATATTAAATACCAAAAAATATTATTAACAGGCCCAAAAAAATGTTTGAAAAATATTGATTTGATTGATTGTGACTGATTGCTCTTATTTTTCGTTAGTTAAAACAATAAATTTAATGAAACGAAATATTATATAGTTCCCTTAATTTATCATTTTGCATTTTTTTAGCAGGCGGATTTTCAACGAATTGCATTTATGGTACAATTCGAATACGACCGTTACACAAAGAACTGAAATAGCAAATACAGCAAAAAATTAAATTCGTCTCAGAACCAGTACGTATTCTTATACGGATTTGAGTTTATAGCAAGTAACCGACTTTACTGTCAGATTTTCTCAAGCGGCCGTAAATCCTCTGACTTGGTGATCGACATAATACCAGCTGGGGCCAACTCTTTAGCGTACCTTCTGAAGCACCAACTTACTCGAAATTTGCTAAACTGGGTAAAGGCAGTCTTCTCGACTTTGACGTGGGTTTGCTTGTAACCTCTGTAGTGGCTGACGTACCGTTATCGCCGCGTAGACACTACCATTTATTATGTATTTACTTATGATAGCTACAAAAATATAATTCAAATATCTATTTTATTGCGACTTTTTAATCGTTAAATAATAGTTAAAATGTTTTAATTAAAACCTAAACTTATGGTGCTGTTGTTGATATTTAAGAAAAACTATTACAGTTATGTTTTCTTTAGAATACTACATTACATCACAAAAAACACATTACACAACTTTGTCGGGGAAAAAGGTTTTTTGTATTTTATGATCTGTGGTTGTGCTATTTATATCTGGCTAGTTTTGAAGTCATTAAATTAATTATTTTATAAAAAAAGAAAAATAGAAAGTAAAAACCCTGTCCCGCCATTTTTCTATTGTTTTTCTGTCCACCGAAATTAATGAATCTGATATAGAAATTCGATACATTTTGAAGTTTTATTGCAAAAAATGGGCAAGATTAGCATATTAGTTCTTACAACATAGCTAAAGAGCTGGGGATTTTATTTGATTTTTTATTTTATCTAAAAGTACACAAAACAGATTACAACCATTATAAAATAATATGGAAAGATATGATAAATATACAAGTTGATCTAAACCATAATCCTTAAATATGTGTACATAGCATGTTTAAAACTAAGGTATACATAACAAATTAAATTAAATAAAAAAGCAAGAACAAAAATTTACAAAAAAAAATTAAAAAAGAAATAAAGCACATACAATCTAAATTACCGAAACATGACATCTTATATACTGCGTTTGAAAGCAGTAGGTCTGTAATCAAACACATCAATATCACCAGCGCCAGCGTTGGCTGTCAGGTCATTGTACAGACGGGTCATTCTGATTGTAGGATTGTAAAAGGATGTATTGCTTGTGTACGTTAGCAATGAAAATGTCCTGAATGTTCGAAATTTATGAAGAGTATTTAAATTCAGCAATGATAATAACGTAGGCGAGTCTATCGAAAAGTGTACAATTTAGTGTAGACAAATTAGATTTATTTGCCTGCGATGTGTTTCCAGTGATTGTAATTTAAACGCAGAGCATCTTTCAGAATAGTCAGTAAAGAAACGTCCAAGATTCTGGCGAAAAGACATAATTTTGACACACTATTTTGTATACTTTCATACTTTCAATGTGCTTAATATGAGTATTGTAATGAGGAGGCCATATCGAACTAACATATTCTAAGATATTTCTAATAAGGCTTAAAATAAAATAGATACTTAAAAATTCTAATATTTCTTGAATTTTATTGTAGACCTGGCGATGAGTCTAAGCAATATATTAGCCTTTTTGACTACAAATTTGCGTTGTAGTATAAAATCTGAAAGTTTGTATTCGTAAATTATTTTGTTGCTCTTGTGAGTAAAAGAAATTACAAAGCACTTGCATATATTAATGATCATTTTAATTTTATGAGTACTACGTATATAGCACGACCAAATTTTTTTGAAGAGCAGCACAATTGTTTATGTTCCGAATAGAAGAGATTATCTTGAGATCATCAGCGTATAGGAGAGATATGCATGACAAGTGAGCAATAAGGTCATTAATAAATATAATAAAGAGTAGAAGGCCTAAATGTGAGCCTTGAGGAACTCCTGAAGTTACAAGTATTGAGGCTTAAGTACAACCCTTAATAACAACTAATTGGCTCATAATGTTAAGATTAGAACAAATCCATCTATATTGATTACTGTGAATGCCATAAAATAACAGTTTATTACAGAAGGTTGAGTGATTAACTTTATCAAACGTTTTGGAAAAATCCGAGCATACCGTATGAACTTATCAGCGTATAGCAAATTCATGGTAAATAAAACTTTCAAGCAAGTTGGTTATAGTGGACTGATGCTTTACAACATTATGTTGTTTCGAAGACAATATATTTTTCAATTGATTATAGAAATGAATGTAGATTAAGGTTTCAAATAACTAAGAAAAACATGACAATATGCTGATAGGGCGATAATTTTACGCATTTAGATTTGTCACCAAATTTGTGAATGGGGACAATATGCGCTGTCTTCCAATATGAAGGAAAGGTTCCACACGATAGCGATTTATTAAATAGTAGGGATAGTGGTACACATAACGCTGCTGCACACCTTTGCACAAAAAAAGTTGGGCTACCGTCAGGTCAGGACCTTTATTCTTATAAAGTTGCTTAATTTTCTTTAAAACTTCGTCTTTACAAATAACAGAGTCCACCAGCGCGTCGCCACTAATGGTGTTGCTGCCTAGATAGCTATTACTGTTGATGGGCTCAACAGTGTTTTTGTCATAGACCGATGTAAAGTAAATAGCTCATAGAGGTAACGATCATTGTGTGATGTTCGGTCACCATAAGCCGTTGTGTTTGGCTTCGAGACGTGCCCCTTCCTGCCATTAATAAATCGTCAGAATGATTTCATATTAATATCAACAGAATTTTCTGTAGATGCGAAAAAGTTTTGCAACTTAATTCAATGAGGGACTTACATCGATCACGAAGTAATGAAAAAAACATCATAATCTCTGGGATTGCTAAACATTTTGTACCTTCTGTCATATTTCTGTTTTTTCTTCAAGCAACGTATTAGTACGGGATTGTAACAGACACGATATTTTTGTGTACAATTACGTGTTAATGGCGTATATTTTTAAATTATAGTTTCAAGAGTACAATAAAAAACCTCAATTCAAAAATTGATACCAAGTGACGAGAACAATCTAAACCAATCAATATTATTTAACTCTAAGCGCATTTTGTTATAGTCACTTTTCTTAAAGTTTAGGCGATGATCATTATTAGGAATGAATGAATGAACCTTAGGATATCTAACGTCCATACTAAGAACCGGGTGATGTAAGTCCAAAGGAAATATACTGTCAGCACCTTTAACATTGAGTTCACTAGTACTAGCAACGATTAAATCTAAATGTCGTTTATTTATATTATGGATTGTGTTGAATTGAGACATGTGACAAACATGGATGGAGTCAAGGAGATGAGGCGTTTTTTCAACAGAATCTGTGGTAGTAAGAGTATAAGAGTTAATAGAGTGTATTTATGTTAAGTAATGGGTATTGAAATCACCAATGAGCACAGATTCACTAGGTTTTTTAGCGTTCAGAATTATTTTTTGACAGTTATTGTAAAACATAGGAACATTGTCATTCAATAAGTGATTAGGCAAATAAAATATACAAATGCTTATAATTGCATTGTTGTTGATATTTGGTAATATACTAATCTAAATGTCCTCTATACTACTTTCCCATGAGGTTTGACGAATAACATGCAAACTTTTCCTAATAGCAATGACAACACCGTCGTCACATTTTTCGCTTAAAGAAGTATTGAAACAGGCCATACAAAAAACGCTATACTGCAAGTTAAACATTTCACCATCAAATTTAAAATCGTCTAAATTTGTTTTAGTAAGGCATTCAACCTCATAGTCATATTTCAATGTACTAAGATAAAACTTAGTAGTTTTAGTTTTAACTCTATTAACATTTTGATAGTAATAACTTATCATTTTCAAGCAAAAAAGAACCAAAATTAGTGAGCCAAAAAGAAAATTAAAACTAACACAATTAAAAAAAAATTAATAAAGATTTACTTGTGCAACTTATTAAGAAAAGCAACATCTCTAATTCGCAAAGCAGATCTGCTGCCGCCATTACGCAAATACACCTGTTCAAACCTAACGCAAACTTATTTGTAATTATTTTCCCTGGCGTGTTTTCTTGCAGCGGCGTGTACTAAAGTTATTTACATTCATGAGAAAGATGTTCCGTAATACAGATTCTTCGACTTTCACCAGCAATATCGGCATGCTTAGAGTTGAGCTTGTCTTTAGAATGAGCCTCATTGAAACGATGTGTAGCAGAAAGTACGAGATTTTGAAGACGTGGTGAGGCCAGGGTGACAAGAATGTTGCGAGGTCTGGCCGACTACGTATTAATTTTTGCGACTCGACGGCAGGCATATATGTTGGTTTCTCATATGCGGCATTTTATAGTGGTGCAGATTTTTTTAAACATAGTCAATACATTTTCATTGCGGCTTACAAGTATCGCCTGTATCTCTATATTATGAGCTCATGATTTTTTTCTGCAGACGAGAGCCAGTTATTTAATTTTACCTTGCAGTTTCAGTTGTTCAGCTTACAAGTTCTTAATTATCATGTCATGTTTATTAATTTTTATAATTTCAAGTAATTCTGCTCTTCTACAATGAAGTCTGTACTTTTAGTAAAATCACTCTTAAAAACGGAAATAGCAGAATTAAGTTCAGTAGTGATCATGGCCTTGACATTGTCTCCTAAAGAAAAGCGAAGGTTTTGCATGACAGCTGATGTGGGAGCTAGTTTATGATCGAGTAATGCGCTTATGTTTTTAATAGTGAGAGGTGTTTCTTTCATGGGTGTATTATTTTCTGTGAGAAATAATGAGTTATTGGCATTACGACTATTATTCTCGATATTCTCGTTATGCAGATCTGTCGACATCGCCGCATTGTCCATAGAAGATGAAAATTGTTTACGTACCGGTGTGTTGCCATTTCTATTGCGAGGTGTGATATTTTCACAAGAAGGACAGCGCCAACAACGATTCAAATCGTGTTTATTGGTAAGGTAATAAGCGATAGTCATATTTGGGCATGCATAATGGTAATATTTCATTCATGAAAAACATCGAAGTAATTCATCTGAGTCAATTTTATAGCTATAATCCAAGAAATTCATGAGCAGGGTAGCAAAAGCAGCGCCGCGACGAAAAAGCTTTAAGCGCCGTGCAGATCGCGTCGTTTACGCGTTATCGTTGGCGCAACACTAATGTATATAAAATAAAATATTTAGCAAAACTTACAGTTTTTCCTAGCTACTACTAATCAATTTTTCACTAGTATATGTAGGTACTTATGTACTCATAAAATCCACTGATTTTATCAATATTATGGAAATCTAAAGTAATGTTTAACTCTTACCACAAAAAAAAAACAATTAAAATTGGGGAGCGGTTTTGTTATGATACGGGAACGGGCGGGTACGCGATTGAATCGAATTGATCACAAAACGGTTTTGGCCCATTTGAAAAAAGCTGGATAACAAAAAAGCTCGATGCTTGCGTCCCACACGAGCTCAGTGAAAGAAATATGATGAATTGTGTATTCATTTGCGATCCTCCACTGAAATATAATGAAACCGAAACGGTTTTGAAAAGATTGATTACTGATGATAAAAAATAGATTACGTACAACAAAAACGTGCAAAAAAGATCGTGGTTAAAAAACAAGCAAGCTCCACAGGTTATAACGAAACCCGAATTAACGCACAATAAGTTTGTGCTATGTGTATGGTGGGATTAGAAGAACATTAATCATTATGAGCTTTTAACACCAGACAAAACATCAATTCAGATCTCTAATACTAACAGCTGATGAAACTGGAGCAAGAAATAGAGAAAAAATGGCTGGAATCGACTAACAGAAAGATTATAGTTTTTACTATAATAACGACAGACCATAAACATCTTTAGCCACTCAGCATATATTGCGACAGTTTGTTTGGGAAGTGTTAATGCATCCACCACATAGCCCTGACCTTGCACCCTCAGATTTTTACCTGTTTCGGTCTCTTCAGAATTGTTTAGATAGCGTTAGGTTAAAATCAAGCGAGGCCTGTCAAGACAACTGTTCGCTGTTTTTTTTGATTAGAAGTCCCAAAACTTTCACAGCAATGGGACCATGTCACTACTTACACGATGACAACAATTTGTTGAAAAAAATGACATTTATAAAAAACTTTTTCCCGGACCTTATATATATTGCAATATTATGTTTTGGTTGTGCCTTATTTTTTTCTTTTTCCATTCTATAATGGGGTTTCGTTGTTTTCGTGTCTTGAAAAATTAATACAAATGGGATAATAAAAATAAATTTAATTCATTCTTAATGGAGCCGCTTTTCTCGGCTTACTGCCCGCATTTTATTCTTACTTACTGTTATGGGTAGGTTCAACCCTTATGAATATTCATTGCTGTACCGGCGCTCGTAGTGAAAAGGTCGCGAACCTTGTACAAACAGTTGGGATCTTCGAACTTAGTTTGTTTTGTATGATTATCGAAAATGACAATAATATTATTGAAGTTTCAATTGATATACAAAACATCAATATTAAATGCGAATTAACAAATGTACAGTTATTATAATAACATTGTAGGAATTCACCGTTTGTCTTGACTGTTGAGTTTTTTACCTGTTCTTCTCGAGGTGAATCAGCATTTTGAATGGATGATAAATGTTACTGTTAAAGTCGAAAGGCATTTATAAATAGCGTCCTTCAAGTGTAATTCCATGACTTACGAAATAAACATAATTTTAATTTTTTTGTTTTTTTTTTTACTTTAATAAACGTCATCACACAATGTGGTATAATATTCATTAGTAGATTGTACATACGAATTTACACGGAAAGAGGTTCCTATTTTTTATACTTACTATTTACATACTAGATTTCTACTACTGAATCTAATCCCAATGCCAAAAAAATAAATGTTGAATCAAAAAATAGGCATCGAAGAAATAAGAGCCTACATATACTTTGCGAACAGCTAACAAAGTCAGCTTATAATGGTCGAAAAGTATACACGCACATGTACATGTGTGTATGTATACTTTTTGACTATTACAAGCTGACTTTGTTTGTTATTAGTTGACTCAGAACACGTGTAACCGCTGTTGTTTAGTCAGGAAAATAAAGATGGTGGTACGTTTTCGTCGTGTGGTTCGCTATCGACATTTTAAGCGGACCAGTCAGACACGGATATAAGCACTCACCGACGATGTATCTCCCTTAGTCGTTGATCGCGTGCCAGCTACGGCGCCCGGCTCTGGCCGCGCCGGCGCATGACCTCGTAGTAGTCGCCCTCGCGTTTGCTTGCGTCCCCGGCCGGCGCGGCGAGCATGGCTGGTCTACTCACAACGAACCCTGTGCAACAAGAGAGATTTCCATTAACTCGCATCCTAGGAATATACACTAGAAGACAAGGGAAATAAAGATAGTATGATCATGAAAATGGTAGGTAGATGACATCAGGGAAATCGCTGGGAAGAAGTGGGATGATGCTTGTCTAGGGTAGAGAAACGTGGCGTGGGATGGTGAAAATTTTTATTAAAAAATGATATATGTTCATCACTAATAAAACTAATAAAAAAATATAATTTTACCAAAAAAAAACAAATACTACATTTGATTTTCAATTTTGAATGGCACATTTGATTGTTATATGCGAAAAACAGAAAAACGTTTGCCCGACGAATGCTTATATATTGCTTGAATATCTTCTTTACAACAGAAAGTGTAAAAACAAACGTATACTTCAAAATGAAAATATTTTATCAAGAAAATATGGTCAAAATATAAGATTTTCTTCTTTGGAAAATATTATTTAGAAAATGGGGAACTTATTTTTATTTCACATAGATTTAAGGATTTAGTGAGAATACCAAAAACCAGCAGAAAACAAATACTTTATAAAAGATATATTTTCATGGCTCGCGAATACTATATTTCATTAAATAAAAAAAAAAAATTAATTGAGTGACAATGGTTTCAAAACAAGCAAATCGTATTTCTGTTAAAATTAAAATACAAAATTCATGTATTATCTTTCCTCACTAATAAGTTATTAACAATCAGCATATGAATAATGCAGTGACGTAACTCTGCACTAATTGGCGTTTTAACTTACGTTTAGTTTACGTAATTTATGCTTGATTTATAATCTCGTAAAAAAATAATAACTTCAAAATAAATCATTCAGCAATGCATTTTTCATAACTGTTTTATTTGAATTATGGCCACGATATCTCATTATATTTTAAAGTATTCTTTATAACGAGAAAACGTTATCCTATTGTGTATATTTTAAGGATACTTAGTTATACCGTCATTAAACTAGTTTTTTCAATATCAGGCTTTCGCTTATTCTATTCACTGACTGAATAAAAATTCTTTTGATGAGGTAGAAACCATTCACGGACTCTCTTAAGAAATCGCTTATTGTTTTTGGGATTCCGTACCCAAAGGGTGCCAACCGGACCCTATTATTAACATTCCGCTGTTTGTCCATCCGTCTGTTACAGGGCTTTATCTCTTGAACCATAATAGCTAGATATTTAAAATTTTCACTGATTATGTATCACTATAACCGTTATAAAAAAAAACCAAAATTAAATAAAGCCAAAAATAAAAGGGGGTCGTTATACAAGAAACGTTTTTTTCAGAGTTTTGATGTATATTCAGCAAAACTAAGCTACAGAAATGTACTACCGGACCGTTTTAACACTTTTCATTAATCGCACTTAACCTGTGTACTTACTGACTTCCAAAAAGAGAACTGACTCGTCAGCACTCGAATTTCAGTATATATCCGCCTGCGAGTAGTTTAAACGGGTATATACCAGATGTAAACAGAACTACAAATCAATTATAAAAATCGAGACACAAACATGTCACGTCTGATGTAAACAATATTTATAGCAATATGGAACAATGCAAGCAATTAAAATATATAAATAAAATAAACATCCACGCCCATGCATTTAGAGATAAACAAACAGGGTTTCTATTCTCTTATTTTTAATAGAGAAGTTCTTTGTCATTGCATTATTACTCTGTAAGCATAACGTTGTTCAAGTAGTAGTTCAAGTTACTTGTAGCTCAAGCTTTGCTTATATAAAAAAATAATTGAAGCAAAACAAATTGAAATTCGAGCAATCATTGTCTACTTTGACAAACACTTCAAGCGTAAAAATGATATCCACAAGCAATACAGGCTCGCTTATTTGTAAATTGAAAAAGAAAACAGCACCAAAATAGATACATGAAAAACTTTCTTTCATTCTTCCTTCCTTTTATTTACGTGCAATATCTGTATCAATGTTTTGGTCTTTGATAAAAAGGTTACATAAGGAATTGAGCTCCGTTGGTTAGCAAACTGGAAATTACTCTACATTTTTGATCTAACATAATTCAGGGTCCAAAGGCAAGGTTTTGAACATTATGTGTTGCCACACATAATATACAATTGCTATAAGCTCACTGTTGATTTTATAAAAACATCCAAAGTCACTTAACGCACGGTAGAAAGAGTTATGCTCGGGGTTTTTTTGCGAAACAAAATCTGAAAAGAAAGATATTCTTAGAAGAATTGAAGTAAAGAACGACGCATAGAATGGTAAGTCGAAGTGGAAAAAGCAGGCTGCATCGCTGGAAGAAGCAATAATGACTTGGAAGGAAACGTTTTCTAAAGGAGACCATAGACTGGATGACATTGGATACGTTGGACAATCTCACTCTAAAGGGAATTAGAACCTAGTGAATGTTACAGTTCATAATTGGTTACAGGTGATTCAGGATGGTATATCATGGAAATCTTGGGGAAGGCTTATATTTAGCGGTGGATGTTTAATGTCTGAAACAAACATATCCGACAAATGATTATCTATTTTAAAATATGTCGATCCAAATTATTTTTTATATTATGTAACGAATCAACATAATTGACTTGTAGTAGAAATAAGTCTCAATACTTTCTTTAAATAGTAATTACAAAACCGTAGAAGCTTACGTAACAAGAATATAGAGATATGGTTTATGTAACAAGGATTAATATCCTACGTTACGTAAACCACATCCACTTTCTAATAAAAGATTTTATTTATTTGTGCGAAATCTCTAGGTCCTAGGCTGTAATTTATTATAATACTAGCGTTCGCCCGCAGCTCCGCCCTCGTGGACATACAATAAATTCTTTAATTTTTTATATCAACCGATCGAGCTCTGAATCATGATGCCGATCGCTACCCGTGCTCGATTCTGAACCCGATGCTCTCCATGTCGATTTCGAGCATGGTCTTGTTCTTAAATCTGATATCTCATTCCGATTCCATTCACGCTATTGATTTAAATTTTAGTCTCATACGCAATTCATGTCTTGGTCCCGTACTCGATTTAGATCGTTCCCGGTGTCTAATCCCGATTATGTTTCCGTCTCGTTTACGGTATGCTATCGCTATCGGTCACGGTTCCGGTTTGGATGAAGCCAGAGCAAATTCTAGTATATTTTGTAAATAAAATTTTGGCTGTATTAAAGCTATCCAAGTGAGACTGAAATTAGTGATTTTATATAAATAATTTTAACAAACACGATAAAACAAATTATGTGTAGTATTTTTTTATATTTAATTTATACATTAATAATAATAATGAAATATTTAGAAACACTCAACAAAAATAAAAAACTCGTCTACCAACTTAATAACGCCCTACTTATTTTAACTACTTTTACGTAACAGTGAAATAAACACAGGATTTTATTCAAACCAATGAAAGTTTCGTGTAAAGTTTTTTTCTACCTATAATAGTTCAAGTATCAACTAAGTACATTTACAGACATATAAATAGAATAGTCTTCATAAATTATTTTATATAATTATTTTCAATCAAATTAGTAAATACCGTAGATAATTCAAAACATTGATGTATTGATATATGTACAGATTAACACTATTTTTTTGTTTACGAACTGATTGGAATGAAATAAACACTAAGTGTTACAGAAAGCTAGGTGAAATACATCACTGAAAACCGCCTTCAAATTGGTTAAGCTGTTTCTGAGATTAGTGTGCACCAACGCACAGACAAACGGACAAGTATGCTAAAAATTATGGTTTTGGCCTCGGTGACATGAATGCAACTTGTATAAATTGTTTTTTTAAAAAAATGTTTAATGTACAGACACGGCTCGTTTACGATTTTATTATACATATAGAAAAGACCGACCAACTACGGTAATTTAATATATTTCTGGTTGGTTTCATTAGGCCGTCTAACTGTTAATTTTTTTAACATAAGTAAATAAATTATTACTACAATTTTTATAAAATAATTTTTGATGTATTCAACGAAATCAGGACCATAACCGAAAATTTGTCATGTAAATTATAATTCATAAGGTCTGTTAATAGAAATGGGAAGAAATGATGTTTAAGATTGGAACTCAGAAGAACTTTAATTATATAAAAGTAGTAGAAAGTAGCATGAAGAATTAAAATTAAGGAATCTGATTAAAAAACCTAAATTATTACCATTTCATTAATTAATGAAATTAATTAATGGAATGAATTTAGGCTGATAACATGAAAATTGAAAAGCCTTTGACTTACGCTACTCGATGGCTCAACCTCATAAATATTCACCGAGACACTTAAAGATGTGTACAGGTCGTGTTAAGTTAAAATAATTAACGTTGAGTGCTATTAGAAATGCGATCGTTACAACAGAGGTGAACAAATAAAAAATTTTAAATGCAATTACTGGCCTAAGGTTTAGCTGTTCGTTACTAGGTTTAATTTTTCAAGAAGTTAATATGACGTATATGCGTTCATAAAAGTAAATAGAACGATTTATTGAAATCAGAAGTCATGATTATATTCATGATAAAGGTGATTTGTTCACGATATCACGATTTCAATATCTCTGATAACTTAGATCAGTCTAAAAGTTGGTAAAAATTGATAAAGGTTATGACGCTTATTGTAAAAAAAAAAGGATAAGATGTAAATGACAAAGTTACATTAAAAGACGAATTTATTAGATGTTTGATTAGACATTTGACGGAACAAAATGTTACTTGTAGAAAAGAAAGGTATCGATATCTAATTAATTATAGATAAGTAAAAGGTAAATGTATCTATGTTTCCTGTGGCTGAAAATAATTAAGAAAGACATTTTGTACAAATTAGGTCCTTTTCATTACGTCATAAAAGGTATTCCACTTCAAGGTGCGGACCCCGTAAAATAAAATCAGTCAAGTGCGAATAAAATATTCGTGGAAAGACTTCGCGTTACAAATCAACATATTACCTACAATGTTTTTAATTAATGCACACACGCGCACGCACGCACACGCGACTTACGCGCACGCACGCACGCACTCAGACACACACACACACGCACACCTTCATTTATTTATAATGTTGTGTATCGTCAACTTTTAACTAATGATTCCACTGTTTATTAGTAAACCACGCATATCCTTCCGCAATCTTTTGAATATGACTAAGAGGCTTGGCCCCTTAATCCCTCCACGATGGTTCAGTGTGGATTGGGTACTCACAGCAAACATCGTGATCAATCTGATGGCAACGTCCGAAATTGACGGCTTAACTTTCTGTATGAGATACGAAACAAGTAATTTATTGAAGTTATGTTAATAACTCATTGGTCAATTCGACCTTGGTCAACATTGAACCCAATACCATCTGATTCGAAGGCAACTCTCTTGATCACTGAAACAATTTAGCTCAACAACTCGCAATACTTGAATAAGTAATTATACTTCTAATACCACATTTTTATAGTTATGTCAACATAAAAATCGCATTATTAAAGTATAAGAGGTTGTGTCGTTATTATCCACATAATCACGCCTAATACGCCCACCTAAGCAAATGTTTGTAATTAGCTGCCTTATTGTGAATTAATATTGCGGTATCGGGACTCACGATGGCTGTCAAGTTGAAACGACTGAATCTAATAACTTACAAAATAGCACATAGCTTCTATGTCTATTGTCGTGTTTAATCAATACCTCGGTAGCTAAGTCAGACGAGGTCTGCATTCAAATGACAGCACGTTTATAAGCTTGTAGATATAGCAATATTGATGAGCTTATAGCCATTGTTCATGCAGAATTTGTAGTAAGAGGAATCGTAAAAAAGTTTAGGGCGAATTTAAGATTAAAAAAATAGAATAAATAAGAAAATACATTAATAGATCTATCCATTGCGATAGTAGTCTCTATCTTTGGTGCGCTTGCGCGGAATCAACCTGATTTAGTACGTAAATTGCTCTTTGAGCATAGTCAGGTGTTATTAACCCCAATATTTAGATGTAGCCTCCCACAATTTTTCATTTTAGTGCGGCTCGTGTGGTTTCATTTACTTTTAAATACCGTGTATACATATCGGCTATTAAACAGGCTATTAAAACTTGCAGTCTGTAGTATAACGTGTACAATATTAAAACCTCAGAGTAATCAATGGAACACTAGAATGACTTTTGCATGATGCATATTTAACAAGTATATTGTTTCCGTTGCCCAAATATCAGATTATAAAAAGAAAAGCATTTGTACGTGTATTGAGAAACCATTTTGAGGAATACTTACTTGCTATTTTTTATGAAGCTGAAATCACAGACAAAGAAATATTAATGTGTTTCTGATATTTTTAAAGAAATAGGTTTGACCTGTCTTTCATTTTGAGTGCTTTATTAAATCAGCTAATTTTATATCTACATCAGCTTAAAAAATAAATGTGTATAATGAAAATGTAAGCAGCCGTCAAAATGATAAGTAGTTTTTAGGGTTTCGAGCCAAAATGGTAAAAACGAAACCCTTTTAATTTTGTCATCTTCATCCGTCCGTCCGATCGTATGCCATTTTACTCAAAAATATAAGATGTATATTGATGATATTCGCAATATAAGTGCCTTATATAAGCCGCGACTTAGTTTGATAAATAGCAAAACTAAATATATTTAGGGGGAGCACTCCATATATCAATCTGAAAAAAAATTGACAACTCCTTTCACGACATAAGAGTTAAATGGCATAAAATATGCTTCCATATATTAATTTCGCCAAGCGCTACAAGCGCCATCTAGCGGCCGTCATAGTCCAAATTAATATCCTCGCGCGGCGCAGATAATTTTCGTGTGGGTACGTGTATGTGACGGCTCTCATGCATTGAGTCTTCATCGTGTACCAATATTAAATTCGCTAATTTTATCAAGTCTGTGATCAAGTGCTTTAGTTCAAAACGGAAGAAGTAAGAGGGCGCGCCGGCAGTTGAACGAGTCCAGGCAGCTTTTCCCGTGGTAGGTCCCTTCTTCTTTCCTATTCTGTTTCCCCTATTTTGTTTTAGAGTTTCGCTACCGCTTGAAAACAGATAAAGGCGATCCAGGCCATCCCCAGCCACTCAATAAAGAAGCATCGAAAACTAACGACGACGTGGCGGTAACAAAGCAATACCTAACAGCTCCCTTAAAAACACTTTAAAGTTTTTAAGCAATTTTTTTGATTAAGTGAATATTTTCGGAAATAATCACTCCGAAAGTAGCATAAATTATGTTCCCCCCTTTTGTTTTTTTTTTAACTGTATATCGAAAAAATACGAAAAAAAGTACAAAGGTAACGTTTAATAAATACTTTCAAAGAAAATATTTTAAAGATGATCAGATACAGCGTTTTTGAGTTATTGCTGAAAAACTGCGTTTCTCAACAAAAGAACGTAAGTACCATGAATATATGCCTTTTTCACTTTAGTTTATACTATTTTCACAGTAATAGTTAACAGGCCTACTTGCTTTTCTAGTTCTAAACGACTAAAGAGCTTATATCTATTATGTACGGAAAACATGGAAAAAAGTGTAATATGTATGTGTTTCATCTATAGTGCATTTATTTGTAATGAGGGCTTCGGAACCCTACAGTGAGAATCGAACGACATGTTTTTGGCCAGTTTTTATTTTCGTATAATTTGCAGGAATCGGTCTTGACAAAGTTACGTATATCAATAATATTCCAAATTATATGTTATGCAGAGAGGCGGAAATTATAAAATTATTCAAGATTAATGAGATTTTTAGTCTAACTACTAACACTGCAACATTGTCAGAAGCAAAAGTTATTACGAAGGCTGTAGCTAAGAGGTTATGCAGCTTTGTTTGAATATTTCATTGTTTATTGAATGAAACGCAATTGTAATTTTCTCAAACTAACGGTGACATTATCATTATCATATTAAAATACACATAATTACAAGAATTACTGAAATACAATTCAATGAAATTCATTCATTTTATGTGGTACGGCCATGCTGTGGCCAACTTGGCTGCGGCACGAAAATGGACTGGCTTAACCGGTGAAGTGACTGTGAGTACCGGTGGCTCACTCCCCTCTTCTATCAGCGCCTCTTTCCACTTTCTCCATCACCAACTCCCCACTCCATTGCATATCTCATTTCTTGCTAAAAGTCAACCAACTCTTTGGTAACTCCTTTGGGAAGTGTTCATGGACGACAGTGATAACCTAGTCTTTGATGACTGGTGCGTTCCTTTTTTTCTTTAAAATGCTACAAAAGGTCATTTTTTTAGTTAATGTCCATTGTAACTAAACTATTAAGTAACATTACCTTATACATACGTCACAGAATATCTTTTTGTAGGCCAATCACTTTTTCTATTTCTACACAAAACAACCTAGATTCATGACGAGTTGTGATATCTATGCGTTAAAATAGTTAATCTTAAAGTTTACATAAAAGGTATCTATCGATTTAGCTAGGCGGACCAACGGCCATTAATTTGTTTGCGATACGTAACCGTAAGTCTAGACCATGTGTGCTTGCGTGTAAAACTAAATCAAAATCGATATGTTGACAATAAATCGAACAATACCCAATCAAATTTATACAAAGTTTTTTCATTTCGTACCTAACCACAGAATCGTAAAAACCATGTGTCGCGTGCGTTCAGTATTGTAACAATGTGATTAGATTGCGTGATTGCAAAGAGAAATTGCTAACAGAGTTAAAGCAACTACTTTTTTTAAATACATAGAAAAACATATAAAAAACTAATTCAAAACGTATTACAATTTGAATTGTGATTATTGATTGAGTGGTAGTGTCGAGGATTATATCAGTTGATAGACTGCATAATTGTTGACATATATTAAACATTGGTATTCGATTGAGTTTTCATTTAGATGTATAGTTTCATTGAATCGATTGGATCTAGTGCAAAAAGTGCCAGATCTATATGCTTTTTATACTGCAGTATTGCATGGGCTGACACATACTTGAGTTTTTCTCGCGCCAAAGAGATATTAGTGTGTAGGGCTTGTAAAAATTCGACAAATATGTGTTGCGTGGTGATATAGAGAACACACTACCATGCGCATTACCGAGCTTGACGCAAATGGAACAGCGTCACACGCAACAGCCGAAAACGGCTGAAACACCTCTATATATATGCATTAGCGTGACCCGATTCATGAGTAAAGCGCGTAGCATTTGTATCTCGAAGCCTAACGACAGGTTGCAGCAAAAGTGAAAACATATTTCGTAACTCGTAAACTTTCACAGATAACGTATGGATAATGTATCAAATGTTACGGATTATTTTAACGAATTAAACTTTTACTTTTGGTACAACACGTCGTGAGAATCACCCCGCAGTGTTGTAACGACTAAATGGCCGTATAAGCAACGTTTGTTTATGTTTTATTTTAGTTCATAAATTCCGATAGTGTTTGGGCTGCATAAAATACCAATGAAGAACGTGACAATCTCATGAAAAGAGGGCGCTGGACGATAGTGGGATGATAATTTTATACGTGTTTGAGGTTTTCAATTAACATTCACTGGAGTATAAATTTTAGTACAACATTTTCCTTTTAAAGCAGATAGTGATTGGGATTGCTCTGCATTCTCAAATATGCAGTTCTGAATGAGGGACCATTTCCAGTAAGAGAGATATTTATAATTTGCTCGTATAGTTATGTCAAAAATATACAGAAAAGTCTAAGTATTTTCAAAGAAATAGGTTTAAATATTCCTTCACTTCAGTGAGATATTCGATTGACTTAGCTCGATATCAATTCAAATAAAAAAAAATGCCCTTTTCGAACAAACTGGCCACTAACTGTCAAACTGATAATACATAGATAATCTTCCAACTTTTAGAGTTGCGACAATCCGCTTTGACAAACTTATCCTTAATACTCGTTTGGGATGAATGGGAGATTGTTAAAATATTCTAGATTAATTACGTATTTAGCGTAACTAATAACCAAATAACATTTAGAAATGTAAAAAATTGTAGTATAACGTTAACCGGTCACTCAAAATGTTCAGAGAACAATTTATTTTTAAGTGAAGCAGTTGCAATTTCTTATGACAATGATAACATCTTTAATAATATAATATATCGTATATTTAAAAAAAAACAGTAATGTCTAAAATATACAAATGAGTTTTTCATTATAGTTTACCTTGAAAGTAATCGTCTTGGATGATGCCCAATGATGTGCTGTGTGCTATATCAAAGTGTGCCACATTAAAGTGCTAGGTGTTAGCAAACTGTCAGTGTGTTGTAATTAATGCAGCTTTAGCTTAAGAATTATTTATATATTTTGGATAGTTAAATTTAATGTTGATGTATCGTATCTATGATTGTTAATAATGAATATTGTAAGGAATTTGGACAAGGGCTATTACATAAGAATTAAGTTATTACTTATTAGGCATATTTAATCATTTGTGCACTTACTTCATTGTTAATTTGACTGTTAATGCCTTTGACCATTTTCAGTTTCACCTGAGCTGCTGATTGTTGTTATCATTCATTCACAAATTAACAACGAAATTACTACAAATTAATTACAACAGCTCATTATATTTAAATATATGTTATCTCAATTATATGATATTCTCATTTTAATAATTATACTAAATATATTTTCAATGTTAATAAGTGTATTACTAGATGTATTTATTATTTACATACTAATGTTTGTATTTTTTTGTGTATTTTAAAGTTGTACCAATAAAAGAGAAATATAACTGGCGAAGCCATTAAATAAATAATTATTAAAGTATTGTGGCCTTGTCCCGATCCATAGCAGTATTTATTATTGACGATTGATAAATAGACTGCCAACTTAATTCGTCTCGGAAGCTAATGACAAAGTTGTTTTGATTTATTTTTTTATATTGATGAATGTTGATACGACACACGAAAACATTATTATCGATATTTACAAATAAAGGCCCCACACTAGTTACGACTCCGGCGACGGTCGCTCGGCCTAATTCGGGGGCGTTCTAAACATCGGTTAATCGAATGTAGTAACGCGACGTGTATTTGGGCAGCGGGTCGTCATGGCGACATCGATTCGCAGCGAACTCGTTGGCGATCGTGTGGGGGCGCTGCTATCTATCTACGACTATTTATCTATGACTTTTGATTTATTATCCGCGCTTATATACGAATATTCAATAGCCGATATTGAAAATTACGAATTCATAGCGAGTTCTTTAGTTGTTCCGTAAATCGATCGATCATTTGTTACGTAAAAAAAAGAATGTGAGTCGACATTATCTAGCGTGTTTCGAACTGTAATACTTTTCGAATGAAAAAGAAACCGACCGAGGATTCCGTACTACAATACAGTATATTAAATACACACAGTAGATTATTTTCATTCATTCAATTGCGGATTCTTAGCACGAGGCCCACTTGTACTTTGTCGATTATTATTTGTGGTTTTCCTAATGTTTATACTATGCCAAGTTTTATGTTTGTACATGTCACTGATTTTACGATAGAGCAAAAACAGAAAAAAATAAACTGACGCGCACTAAGTATGCACTCACGCACTTTGCGAATGTCAGTTCATATTGCACATTTAATCGGACCGAAACGAAACAAACTATAGACTTCTTATGAGTTTCCCTGTAATCAGTAAGTAAAGAACTATTTTTTATATGTCTTACACGATTATACGCGTAGTACCTTCTTTGTTGAAAGGGGAAACGGTCAGTTATTATCTATTATCTTAAACAATTTTAAAACTATCTACTTTGAAATTATAAAAAAAATATACATATTCGAGACCCTCACTTATTGTGAGGGTCTCGAATATGTATATTTTCTTTCGAATATGTATATCGCTTTCATTAGACATATAGAGTTTGCAAAGCTTTTATTTTAAATTTCCAATTTACTCCCTAAAAATGACCATCATATTTAAAATTCATTTATTTACGTCACACGACCTTGTTTGGGTCACATATCGATCGGTCCGGTAGATTCAAAGTTAGTTGGCTACGACAAATTGACCTGTGATTTTACAAACATTTCCTTTTCTTTCATTTGGAAATTCGGAAACATAAAAAAACACGTGTGGCACTCGGAGACTGCCGCGGTAAAGCTATTTCATAGTATTTTTTATTAACTTCTGCAATTATAATTATTTATTTATTTTAGTTATGCAGTATTTTTTTTGAGGAGGTGCCCTAACGCCGAAACTCTAAGCAGGCATGAGTCACCAGATTGCGGGGAAAAGAGGGGGATTACGCATGCGCAGTAACGCCGATACAACCAATGTCTCCTAGAGGCGAGTTGCTGAACTAAAGAGACAAGCGTGATATTTGAAAAAAGTCATTAAAAGTTCTGCTATTCATCGATAGAATGCAAAAGTATCACCGCTGTGCCAGTCGGAGTGGGGGGTGTTAGGTTATTTTCGTTACGGAATTTCTGCATTCGGTCTCCACGCTCAAGGCCCGCGATAAAAGCTATGCAATAGCTTAAAAAATATAAGATATTCAGAGAGGCTGATAAAATAGACAATATGACCAGTTATTAGATACTATTGAATCTGGAATATCATGAAGCTGTCATAAATTGAACTTGATCCTGTGTAAATTTTCATATGACACTGTAATTAGTTTATTAAAACAATGTAATTAAAAGGTATTAATTTTTCTATACGCTTATATAGTTATATTTGCTATTTATTATAAAAATATACTAAGAGTAATTTACTGTCAACTATTTCGTCGGAAATCGCAACATTAAGCGACGTAGATCAAGAGCGGAACTTGGATGAATAACCATTGCGGTCCATTAATAATAGACCGATCCAGAACGCATACGCAAATACAGTGTACAGAAGCAATATTAAGATTTGCGGAAAATTGTACACTGCCTGGTAACTGAGATGACATTTGGACCCCTCTAACGCACTAGACGTGTTGCGCTGGTGCAGCTCGGGATATTGACTATAAAAAATCAATTTTAAAGCCAAAATTATGTTAAATCCTAAATCGATTATTTTCGTTAATATTCATAAATTAAGATTGCTATCGTCCTCTATATTTTAGAAAGGTACAAAATTAAAAAAAATACATAGTACAAAAATACAAAATACATACAAAAATACATAGATGATGTTCTGTACTACGTGATTTAATTATTATTTTATAATTAACCGATTTGAAAAGAAGAAGGAGGTTCTCAATTAGACTGTATTTTTATGTTATTTACCTCAGAACTTTCGACTGGGTGAACCGATTTTGATAATTCTTTTTTTATTTGAAAGTTGGTGCTTCCTGCGTGGTTTAGTTTAATTCTGACAATGTCATCCATAAGAATGACATATAAGTCTTAAATTTGCATTAAATATGTGCGCGACAAATGGCCGAATAATTCAATATCACGCCCACAGATTTCGATGATTCTTTTTTTATTGAAAAGAATGTACTTCTTCAATTCTTAGGAGTAAATTACCGACACTCGGACGAATCTTTTTTAGAGTATTCGGATATTTGAGTCACCTACCGTAATGTCGTCATTTTTGGACACATAATAATATCGTCCACATATCTAAAATAATACAGGATATTATCATTGTTTATTATGTGCTTATTTTCGAATTCATCCACAAAAATGTCGGCCATTAATGGGCTTAAAGGTGAACTCATAGCTTGACCTTCCTTTTGTATATAAAATTGATTATTATAATGGAAATAATTTTGATTCATGCACAATCCTGTTAATTTTAAGATATCGTCCTTCTCGCCTGGATGTAGTTTTTGTTTTTCTAACTTATCTTTTATAATTGTTAAGCATTCTCTAAAAGGAACATTAGTAAATAAACTGTCTACGTCAAATGAGACTAATTTGTTATTGTTTGGAAGGACAATATCTTTAATTTTAGAATAGTAGAATTAACAATTTAACGATTAGCGGAATAAGATAATTATAAAAATAAATGACACTTGCTTAGGTGTTCGATATCTGTCAATCCTCTGGAATCAATATTCGATCATTTGGATAGAGATTCGTAGTGGAGAGGCAGATTCGAGGGTCAGCGGTGGGTTGCATGCTGCATGTTAATGCATGTTGCAGGCAAGCGTCTAGTCTAATATGCTTCATGTCATTTTACTTAGGAGAACTCCAGAAAGTATTTTGATCATTATTTGTTATTCATAGGTAAGTGTTGAGTCAAATTTGAAGTGGGTAAGTACTTACCTACCTTCTTGCGTGGTAAACATATAGATCGTACCTACATATTGATTGGTAGAAAAAATAAGTTGATTATTAAGTTGTAGAAGAATACGCAATTATTTTTTTACTTTTTAGTGCATATTAATTTGTTTTGAAATCGGTTTTTTTTAATTTTGTTTTTATTTATTATATATGAAAGTTCGTACTAAACTTACCATAAATATCTATCACAACTGCAAGCGCAAAAATCTTGACATTGATTTTTCTTTACGTGAAATCATAAAGGGTGTAACGTTAAAATTTTATTTATTTAAATAGTTAAAGCAATTTTTTATTTAACAAATTCCGTGTTTCCTGAAAAAAATATTAATAAAGCAATATTAGAAAACAACAAATATATATCAAAGAGGACTATTAAATTAATCTATTGAACAAAAACATACCGCTGCGGTCGCTCGTTTACTAATCGAGTAAAAATAATCCCACAGAAATGTGGGATTATTTTTGCATATCCAAAGCCAGAACTTTGAGGTAATATGCAGAAGGCGGCACAGTTTTCCCTAAAACGACTCTTTTCTCCCAACCTCACGTTCGGGCAGCGATCGGTTGGCCAATATTTTATTTCGCCCTGGTTAACCCACGTCCCATGTACGTTTGGGAAAAAAAAAGAAGAAATAACAAAGGCACGCATCAGCCGTGGCCTCATTGTGATTTCTGGGGTCGCGCCAATAAAACAATGTAAGATTTATTGTTAGGCGACATGTGCGCGGTTAAGAGGACATGTTTCAGATAACAATTTCAGTTATAATATATATATATGATATGATATGATAATGATGTGATACAACTAAGTATGGGAAACCTGTAATTAGAAGGAAAAGATTATTACATACTTTGACACAAAAGTCTAATGAAAAGAATACCATTTTCTAATTTGGGTCTTCTTTAGTTATGAATATAATATTAAAAATTAATAGTTCGTGATGCGTCCATTTGACGCTTGATGCGAACGTTTACACCCAGTTTCCCCGCCATCTCGAAATCTAATCTAGGATTTCTTTCAAATTGGGATCTTCCCTTCCGCCCATATACGTTTCTATGTTTGTATGTACTTGTAGTCAGCACGACAAGAGAAATCTATTGACGTAAAAACTATAAACATCGTGTTTCGCCTCTAGAGCACCCTGAGGGAAAAAAAATACATGCAACCATATCAGCATACATTAGTATAGAGTCGATCATGCATGTTTCCGCAAATATTCATAATCTCCTTTTTTAGAACAACTTTGCCAAAGAAAACATACTCATTGAGGTAATTGTATCAGAGAAAAATAGGTTAAAACGTGTTCTAAAAATTCATGATGTTCCAACCTTGTGATAGTAGATGGTTGTACGTTACACCATGTGTTGCCAGTTAAGCGGGGAGCCTTGTCACGTGCGGTCGTTGAACTTGCACGGAAGTTGAGTATTTTGCTTATTCGTTGTTTTTCAAGTTACAGTATAAGTGTTACATTTACGATATTGACGTTTTTGAATATTAGATTGTGTGTAATTCACATTAAAATGTTTAATAACAATGCCTTTTACTACTATCGAATATGCAAATATGACTTATTGTAAGGGAGTTTACTGAGTTTACTGTTGTGGCTCTAAAACTATATAGTAAAACTTTCCCTGACATTCAACAACCTGCAAGTCCACAAGTAATATTGCGTGCTGTGTATCGTTTTAGCGATAATTTTCCTCAGTCTGCCTTCATTGTTTAGAGGTGAGTGGAACATATGTGGAAAATCAAAGATAAATTTAATAATGTCATCAGCGACCTTCACATCGCTGACAACATCAAATGTCATTATATAGTAGGGTTGCGTCTTAGTTAATTTAAATTATGTATAAATTTATTTTCAGTGATATATTTTTGTTATACTTTGGCAAAGTTGTTCTAAATAAGACGAGATTATGAGTATTTGCGAAAATATGCGTGATCGATTTCATTCAATATAAAGAAATACACTCAACGTGACGATTTAAAAGAACGTCGTAAGTAATAAAACACATCTTCGTTCAAAATAGAATACAATGCCGGTTATTTAGTATGGAGACGTAAATAGAGAGTGAGGGAGATTGCAGAGTAAGCATTGTACCTTGCACATGATGCAATGCCTACTTATAATAAAATAAAAATAATTCAGAAAAAATGTTCGCCCGTCAAACAACTAGTGATCGTTTAAAATATTCTCTTTATTGTTGAAACTGAAAAAAAAAAATATTTATGTAAAAATTAAAATTTGTTTCAATAAAATACAAAATCGTATTTCATCATGATGTTCTCCAAAAATGTTCCATGTTTTCGTAACAGTAGTGCAAGGTCGCCTTAAGGGTATGCGTAAAGTGAGCCCTTCCCTTGTAAGTTACAATACTCTAAGGACTAAATCCTCTTCAGTCCCAATATCGTCTTCGTGACAGGTTTATTTCAGGCCGATATTTCTGTGACTGTAATTCAGCTCCTTTTGTCGGCGAACATATAAAATTTTCTTGGTGTGATTCTTGAGCAAATGAAAACATCTACGCTGAAAGCGTTATATATTCGAAATTGTGCCGTCGCGTGAGAGTCTTGAAGTGTTTTGTTTTAATTTTACGATAAAAAAATAGAAGAACTTCGGAAAAATTGCCATTTAATTGTTTTCATTTAAAAAAAATAGATCTCGAGAAGAAATTTGAAAATTAAATTTTTGAAATAATTAAGATTTCTAACAATTTATGAGCTATAGAACTGATCGATTATAAAACATTATTAGCTATATTTGTAATAATACTGCTCTGAATCGTAAAATTGGTCGAGACCTACTCTTTAGTGATATGCTAAGCGAAGAAATTTTTATAAGTCTATTCGGAACGGTATTGACACTTTTCGACCGATCGATTTCGAAGTACAATATTTTTTTATCTAATTACAATAGTTTGCGTTCCTACCACGCTATTTTGTGTCCCTCTAAGAGCATATTTTTAATTTATGTTCATAACTGACATTGATAATGGCTTTGCCCGCACGGACATAAAGTAGTCTAAAAGTAGTCTTCTCCTACTCTCGATTTCGATCGCAATCCGTGCCCTGACCTCGATTACAGTCAAGGACTCGCAGTTAGGACCCTGACATCTCTCATAGCAGATAACAGCCATAGTCTTTCGGACACACATTTTGTTCATTTCAAATTCAACACAAAATCACAAATAAGTGCATCACAATTTCCTTGAAACTTAAAAATTATGCTATTCTGCATATTTAAATATATATTGTCAAAATAAATACCATAGGAAAAAGGAATAATTAGGAAGTAGTAGAAGGCTTAACCCGCGTCGCGTCGTGAGATCCACCGCTTAATTTGGTTATATATATACACATATATATATATATATTATAAATGTAAGTATGTGTATATTAAATCGTATGTAATCAGAATTAAATAAATTTCATGATTATTATAATATTATCGCAACAAATAAATATAGACATGACGATGTCTTTTATTTTTGGTTTACCCCGATCTTGGTCCCGCTCTGACCACTATCTAATCTCCGAAATTGATATACAATGGGAAATCTAACGAAATTGTATTTATTGTGAATTTTTCCTTATAGCGCTTGTTAACCAGAATTTGTTTCATCTTGAGTTTTACCTCCGTAGTACAACACATATTGAAACAATAGAACCCGTTATGAATGTAAAATTGAAGGTATATATGAAAAACGGAGAGAAGACGATAAGAGAAAAGTAATATAAGAAAAAAAATACATTGTTTTAATTTTTAGTCCGCCTGTCTATTTAGTACATATCTCTGAAGTTAGTGAATAGATTTTGATTCGGTTTTCATGGTTAGATAGATCTTAATTTGGAGCAGAATATAGGTGAGTCAGGAAAAAAATTATTCTCAGGAAGGGGTAGTGGAGTTGTATAAACTATAGAAATTCTTTCATAAACAGAAAACTACACTATCTCAGAGTAACATAGTCTATATTTTATTTCGATACTGGCATTTGTTCTGACCGTGGCTTTTGTAAATTGTAACTGTGAGCGTTATTGAAATCGAAATTAGAACGTGAACCAAACTTGAGAGCTAGGACCGGGACTGAAATCGAGAGTGGGACCGGGGTCGTGGCCGAGTGTCGCGTCGAGATTAGAATCAAGAGCGGGACTGCGACAGAAATCGAGACAGCTAGACGAAAAATAATTTATGAACAAGAAAGCATTTTTCAAAGCCAATCCTTTAGTTAACGAATTCTTATGATTTACGTGATACCTCCCATATTCTGAGATTAATTTATGTTTAATGTTTCGATTTTATTTTAAGACACGAGAATAAAACGATCCTTTAACACAATTTTCTACATTCGATTTTAGTATAAAACCTAAACAGGTATTTCTAAATCAAATGATTTTTTACAATGATAAAGATCCCCACGAAAAACGTCAAATAGTATAGATGCTATACTTGAAAGTCTATTATTTCACTAAGCAACTCTAAACACTGAAAGCTATATAGGGCAACAATATTATATTCACATAATTAAACATTTACCGTGTCCGTGTTGTATTGTTAATTTGTTATATTTAATAATCCAACAAAACGGACGATGCTTTTATTATTTAGGACCAATAACGTTCTACGCGTGCTAAATTGTAGCCGTTCCGAAATCGTTCTCTAAATAAAGACGCGTCACAATAACAAAACGACGAGATAAAAACATCGGCTTGTTCAAAACAACAAATAACGTTGCCGAGAAACAGCAGTAATTCCGTCTTTCAGTTAAGAAAGCGTTCATTAAAAGCGATGGCGCAATTAAGGGCATTGACGGATGGCCCAGAGAAGGGCGAGGAGGGGTTTGCCCGAAATCGTTACCTTTGTGGGTCCGACGAAAATACGCGGGGTTGGAAACTCGCTTGTTTCAGATTAATGTCGCGGAAAATTCGTCGTTATGAAGTAATCTTTTTTTTTTGATTCACGACAGTTGCCGAAAAATGGCTTCAGGACGTTTTCTCTTTCGATACCGATTCTTCAGAAGTCGAAATTATCGATGTCTGCCTCGTTCAGGCTAGAGAAAACGAAAGAAACGAAGAAATCATTTTTATTCAGTGTAAAGCGCCTACACAACAGCCTTGTGAGAAGCTAGAAGAAATTTATTGTATTGTTAATAATATATTTATTTAGTGGTATCACGAAAAGGTGATTACGACAAAAAATTAAATTGTGTGTGATACCTTATATAATAGGCATATTAAAAAAAAAAACAAAATACTTAAGCACCCGCAACCGATGAGTTTGCAAGAAAAGATTGATGTATGCCGGTGACGCAAGAGATTACAAGTACTGCAACCTAGGAAATTTATAGTCTCTGCCTATCCTTCTGCCTATTTTCTTTTTATAATTCATAAATACGCAGATCAAATGATATGGATAGAAAAACAAAACAAATGGAGTTTATTGTCAAAAATAAATACAGTACATGCAAAATACATGAGAATATACGTTACACTCATATAAATTAACCTGTCAATAAATAAACCTCAAATTAAAATAAAATGGTTTTATTAATAAAATTACGAAATTATTTTATGATTTTCAACTACTACAATATATAATGCTCAGTGAAGCGGGCTGGTGACCGCTAGCTATATTATAATTTGATGATCACAGAAATAAAATAAAATCGTTAATAAGATAGATGTCCATTTTGATAGCGTATATTATTCCTTGCCCACTTTATTTCAAGGGGAAGTCTAAAAAGTAAGCGATTATTAGGGTGAAAGCTCTCAACGTCAAAGCTTCACTTTCTTCTCCAACTTCAAGATTAACGAAAAATGGTTGAGTGAGATGAAATAATCTGTTCAGTAGTTTTATAAGTCCTCGTACATCAATCATCCTCTTACAACATCATAAATTGAAAATGAGCACGCGTTAGTAAACTAAATTGATATAAAATAAACAGTTTCTTTTATGAGGTGAAAAACTTCTATTGTATTGTCTAAAGTGTTGGTCGACGTGTTCGCCACTGACTTGTGCGCGATGGTACTGATCGGCATTTTATTAAGAAACCTATCTGAGTACAGTTACTAAATTCATGTTTGCATTGGATTAAAGCATGAAATGTAAGTAAAAGTAATACTATCCAATTATGTAAAACCCTTTTTCTTTAATCGTTTTTAATACATCTGACAGAATGTACTAATACGTGCTATGGATTAGAATTTCGTCTGTACAAGATAATATTCCTTTTCACATTTACGGCGACACTATAGCAAAATTCATCGAATAGACTTTTTCAAAATCGAATCTAAGATTTCACACCTTCGAACCGACATTTCACTTAGTAGCCATTGACGCAGTGTCTGCTAGTATGTCACTGATATTACGCTTCTTTAAGCGTGTTGGGGTAAACAGATGACTGTTTATTTTCAAATGTTTGTAAAGTTGCACGGGCAAATGCAACCAATCACTTATTATTATTATCATCTATATACAAAATTGTAAACTGACCCACTTATATATCAACGCAAAGCCCAAACTACTGGGACCAGATATTTGAACCTTTCTGTGAAGGTTCGTGTTATAAAGTAGACGAGCATTAAAAAATGTATTTTTGAAATCCGACGCTTAAACGGTGAAATACTGTAATACGAAAAATTGAAACCGTTGAAGATGCAGATGTTAAACTTAACATTTTAGTTATTAATAGGAAGACAAAAATGATTAGATACGTAGTTTTTTTAAATACCCTCCGGGATTAAAATAGAGAATGACATGTTTTATGTAAGATCGAAACCGCTGCAGCTATTGACATCCAAATTTATATTTTAGCTAGTTATTGCTAATAAAAAAAACAATGATATGCATCGTCTTTTTTAAAATAATGCAGAAAGTAGTGAAATAAGGGTTGAAATTTTTATATAGGAAAACGAAACCATTGGGGTTATTGACACCAAAACTTATAGCTACTAATTACGAATTGAAAATAATGACTTGTAACATTTTTAGAAAATTAACTCTAAGGAATAAAATAGAGGATGAAATATTGCATGGAAAATCGAAACCGTTAAGCGAATTGTGTATGTTTTCTTTTTTTTTGCAAGCTTAAATCATTTGCAAGGTTAATAAGAAAATGTTAATAAAATGTTATACGTGCGTAGGAGAAGTTTTTCCAAAATAAACTAGGTTTCATTTTCATATTTCTACCATTAAAGATTTTAAGAATTTCTTCACTTTTAGAAAGCGAGTAATACACTCCAAATTTTATTTTGACACTACTACCATTTGCTATGTTATCCAAATCAGAACATTGGCCGTTAACAGAATCCAAATTGAACACAGAACGAGAAATGAAATTGAAAGTTGAGACAGGGATTAAAGTCGAAAATGAGATCCAGGTCATCGATTTTGACCTGGATTTTGACGGTGGGATGGAAATTAGAATTAAGAGTGTGACCAGAATCGGAATGAGTAGCAGTATTGAGATCAAAAGCAAGACCAGCATCGAGAATGGAATCGGGATTTCTTTGATCAAAACCGAAAATAGAATCAAAATTGAGACCGCGATCAGAATCGAGAATGAAAAAAATTGACATCGAGAGCATGACCGGGGTCAGAATCATCAGAACAATCGGGAACTGGATATCGTAGTGGTGACATAGAAGATGAAGGAATTCATTTCAGTAAACCTAACTACGAGTGGAACCACGGGAATAGTTAGGCATAGTTACATATAAATGTAACCATGGCTGTTGTGAAAATTATTTGGGGGTGCGATAAAAATGGTTTGTTGAAGGTAAAATGCTCATTATAATAACGCTTTCTGTATGTCGTAGTACGTATTATTAAAAACAATGCCTTCTATGTGAAATTATTGTGATCTGTGACTTTTTTTTATTGTAAAAATTGTGTATCAAGATTTAAATTTATGTTTATTGATATCATTAATAATGAGTAAAATAATATTTTCGACACCACAGGAAATAACATACATCAGATAAATTCTTGATATTATATGAATAATTTACCGGGTTCCACCGTAAAAAGAAATAAACCGTCAAAGTAGACCTTGGATGATGGCGGCAGAGAAACATAGCCCATTGTCCGAAAAGAGAACTCTATGGAATGTATTTGTCTTGCACAAGTATCAGTACGTAGAGAAATTTTCCCTTGACATCTACAAGTTGAGTAGTTTTGATGAAATATCTCACATTGTGCTTATAGTATGCGCCCCCGAATCGGTGTCAGGTTTGACGCTTTCGTTTCATCACTCGTATTTTTTCGACATTGTCCCGGATTTCTAGAAAACCGCTTTAGTGCACCCTATCGCTAACGAAGGTGGACGCTCACTTCCATCCAATTACAGATCTCTCGTAATTACATTTTTGCTCTCAAAAATAATGGAATACATTATTAACCGCCAGCTTCTGGGCAATAAGAACACCAGCTAATAAATGATCGCCAGAACGATTTTCGAAGTGGGCACTCAGCTGTGATCTTCTTACTTTGTTGACCCATCCTTGAGTAGAAACAATTAATAGAAAGGGGGGCGGGAGTCTGGCTGTAAGTTTGAATGTAGTGAAGGTCTTTGGCAGGGTCTGGTACAAGGTATTTTCTTGAAATTCCCTTCATATAGGCTTCTTGAAAAATTATGCAGATGGGTACGTCATTTCATTTCAGGATGAAGCATCTCAATGTTGTAATTGAATATATGCATGTTTGGATCTCAAACTCATGAATCTCGGTGGCCCTCGAGGCTGTGTATTTTCCCCTATTTTGTTCTATTACATTTACTGAAAATCGGTAACATTCGTTGCTACATGGATAACAGTACTGTAGATTATGTTATACTATGGCAATACCAATGTCTCTCGAGATCATGGTGATGAGTGTCGAAACCAAGTTATGTTTGAAATTGAGACATCTGTATAGCATGCTTTGGAATGAGGCGAACTCAATCTTGTTTAATTTTACTCCAAAAAAAAAACACCTCTGCGCATTTACCGTTAAAAATCCACCTTCCTCCTTTGTTCTCTCGTCGGAAGCACTTCTTATAGTGCCTTGTCGAGTGTCAAGATTATTTATCTAGATATAGTGAACAGTGAACAAGTTTCGCGATCATACAAAGTTAAACTGGCTTTCAAAAAGCTGGGGATACTTAACAGAGAATGACAATGCTGCGAGGTGGACCATTGCCTTATACTTTACAAGGTACAAGTTCGACGACAACTAGACTATTGTTGACGTTTCTGGGCAAAGGCACTTCAATATTTACTTTTGCCTGTAGACCACGTCGAGCGTCTCAAATCGTCGGTGATCATGTTCTATTTAGCCAGCTCCACCCGTTAACTTTGCTGACATTATACATCTGTGCAAATTTTATTGAAATATTATGAAAAGTGTTCTGAAGAACTATTCAGCCTTATTTCTGCCCCTGAATTCCATCATCGTTTCACTTCCTAAAAATACGATCATCGCCATCAGAATGACTGTCGTTTTACTACGGTAAGTTTTATACAAAACTTTCGTTTATGTACGATACATTTTTGGAACAATTTACGATAATTTGGTAATTCCAACTAATAACGACAAGGGGGTCTTAATCAAAACACTATTCCGTTTTTAAAATCCGGGGACGCACTAGTGACATCTCCAGAGGAATAATAGTTATAATGACAATGTTAATTAAATTTATAATATGTTTTGTATTTACATTTGCAAAGAAATGGCTTTTATTGAAAATAAACGAAAAAAATATTTGTTTAAATCTCATTTAGCATAATTATTTTAAACATCAAATAAAATAAAAATAACATGTATCCTAAAGAAGTTTCACTTATTACTCGTGTGTACCGCTACATGCACGTTTTATTTTTTTACTAAAATAAATTGTTTTTTTTTGATTGAAGTAATTGTTAACTTAATTTTTCACATAAATAAAGATTGTAGTATATTCTGTATTGAGTATATATATTTTAATAACTCAAACACAATTACAGAACAAAAAATATTAGTAAACATCAAGTACGTCTTTACCGAAGGCCTTCGGAATATTCCCATGTGTACGGACTCCGTTGTGGAAAGCGTGCGTATTTGTTAATATATCCGATATCCGTTGCCGGGCGGCGCTGTGTTGACAGCTCGTAAAAAATTATTGTCGCGCCGAACACGCGGCGCGATATCGGCGTGACGTCATAACGACACTCAAAAAGGATACCGAGTATCGGCCCGGGGAGAGGTGCCGATAAAAAGGACCAGACGTTAGGAGAAGGCCTAAAAGCATCGGGCGGCCATTATCGTGTGTTTGTGTTTACAAAGGCTTCGTGAATCTATTGATTTTACAATTAAGTATTATTATTTTTTCATTTACGCGTGAGTTGTACCTTTGTATAATGCGTATTTGTGACAGTTACATTGGATGTAGTGTAAACGTATATAGTTATACAATTATGTAAACGATTTAGGACGTGAACGGGAAGTTGATAACAACAGATGAGGAATATAAAATAAGGTGAATAGTGTGAGAATAAAATAAAATGTGTTCACAATGGTAGTGTTGACAACTATGCGTCAGCAATTTTATTTTAACTTTATACACTTGACCTGACGATACACTAAATAATTGTACTAATAAATTAAATAGAAAAGATTGTAAAAATATTGAAACTTTTTCATGGATTCTAAATAAAAATGAACGATATATCCCTACTTATGTTAATATGAACGCTGTAACTGGATCCATTCTATGATTGTGCATATTAACAGGATGATGTTGTAACTATATACAAGTCTGTTTAAAACTTGTAACAGACAAGGAACTACGTTACGCCACCTTATGGTGTCTTATTAGAGGAATGTTAATAGTCGATATCAATGAAAAGTAAGTCCGACGCACTTTATACATTGACCGGTATTCATCGTATTTTATTATTATAGGAGGTACGGAAATTTTCTGTTTGCAGGCATGTAAGCAGTATATAGTATATAAACTATGCCAATAAACGGTCGTTTAATTTTACGTCAAATATCTCTCAAAGAGTGAGCGTCATAACTGAAGGACCTGTATAGTGTATAAATTTTTGTCGTTGTTTCTTTGTCTTTATCTCAATGAAGGATCAAAAATTTGGTGCATTTACCAAACTACGGTTTGTACTTTTTTCTTTATAGTCGACTATATAATATTGGTCGAGTGCATGAAGTCAAGAACTCATCTAAGGTCTCTATGAACATCTACCTACATTAAAGTCCTTATAGAAGTACAAAATTTATCCATATACAATTCCAAGATTAATATTAAACCGATTTCGTTGGCAAAAAAGGACATTATTTAGAAAACAAACTCCATGGATATACCGACTCGATTTCTTACGGAGTTGTTTTTTTCTTAATGGTTTTTTTTATTTAATTACGCTCGTGCTAGACTACATTTGTAAAGAGCTATACTTGAGTTTCGAGCATAGAAACCTGCCTTCGGACAGTTCAGTAGTCTCATCCTACTACTCCTACGTGGTAAACGCGAAAATTTGTGAGGTTGCTTGAATGAATGTTTGTTATGTTTTCACACAAAAGCTACTAAGTGGATTTTTATAACAATTCACAATATTATAGCTTACATCTATCAGTATAAGACTTGTTAGATAACAATTTATAAAAACACTAGCTTTTTCTCATGACTTGGCTCGCGTGAACGTAGTAAAGGAAGAAGCGATATCTATATCGAGACTGAAATCGGAAATAAGAGCGAGATCAGGATTAGAATCTAGAGCGGCACCGATGTTGGGATCTGACTCTAATCTCGGTCGTGTTGGTAGAGTGATCGGTCGATATAAAAAATAAACAAATCCATTTTACGCCTACGCGAGCGAAGCCTCAGGCGAAACCTGGTATAATGATGTATTTGAATTGTAATATAACAATATTCTAATATAAAAATGTATGTTTGGAGAACTGGGAGCGTTCCGAATCACCTTTATTATTGGTTACACGATCTCAATGTGGCTACTTTCGATAAGGGGCTTCGTCATGCGCGAATTAAAAACGAAACGAAAACACGAAGTTTACATCGAAAATTATGAAATTAATAAATTTTATTTAAAAATGTAATGTAATCAAAAAGTACCATTAGTCCCGTGCCGGCGTCCGTCTCAACACCCACAGTGGCACTCGGCCCGGAGGCCGGTAATCCGCTAAGTGCCGTCGGCATCGTGACGCGCGATGTGTCGGCTCACGGCGGCGAGGTGGAGGTGATCCGATCAATTGAGTCGCCCCGAGCGGCTCCGGTCATATTTGATTACGGCTCAAATTCTACAAATCCGGGGCCGCGACTCGACTCGCCCGCGCCGCGCTCGGGTCCCTCGCAAATCCCCCGCGCGTTATTTTACAAATCCGGCTCCTTTTTAACGGTCGTCCTGTATAGGTTTAAGACGTATTTCGAAAAATGGGTAAATTAAAAATAAGATTTTTTTTTATTGAAAAAACTGAGTCCACTTGCATCGCACTCGCTCGTTGGTGGTACCGTGAAATATTAAAAATATATAAATTTATAAAATAAAAATAATTAAAGACGCATTTTAATGGAAGTTTGGACCTTTGTATTTAAAATGCAACGTCTTTAAGGTGCTTTAGTCTAGGTAACAAGTTGAAAATGGTGAAAAATAGAGAGAGATAATAGTCCTAAAAATATGTGCGATAGTCGATTAGGAATAATGTCTAAAAAAATGTATCTAAAACGTCTTTTTTATTACTATTATATTAATTTTTATCATTATAATATTAATTTAAAAATTTACTCAAATTTTTAATTTAATATTTAATACCTTGAAAGAATTATTTAGTTTGATGTAATCGATTTAGCCGCCGCGCGCCCTTTTAAAATGCCGCGCGGAGGCGCATTTTCAGCGTTAAATTAAAATTATAAATAATGAAGTGTAGAGTTCCGGAAATTAAACTTTTTTATAGGATATTTCTTTCTCTTTCAGGATTTTTTTTCAAATTCCTTAAATGTTAATAGTTTATGAGATATTGGTGAAAAACGACATAACTTCTTTTTTTCATCTTTTATTGTTTATAAGTTTTGCACATTTTTATGTGCTGATAAACGCTTTCGACACATTTTTCTAGATATTATTTCGGATCGAATGATCTATCATACGTTTTTTTTTTGATCAGTTTCTCTATTTCTCACCCTTTTCAACCTGTTACCTAGACTAGTTGTGTGCTCGGCCGCCACCGCCACCATTAACCTCCTCCTCAGTCAGGGTTAGTGATTGTGGGCTATTACTGTCTCGAAAATAAACACATTCGGATAGGTGCACGTGCGTTCTATCTACGCTTGCTTAGCTCATGCGCTGTTTAGTTCCACATTTTCAGTAATTTATGAATGTCTTGCAAATACTACGTGATTTATGTAGATATTTAAATACATACATTCTTCACATCAATCTTGTTGTAGAATGTAACATATACTTTCACCGAAACTTTCTTTGTAACCGAAAAATCTAATGACTGGATACAAAAGGAAAGGTGTAATATCAAGAGGAATAAAAAAATATTATAAAGAAGTATATAACACAAAATGAAAGTTCAGTATCCGAATCTCGTTTGCCTCCTAATAAGTCATAAAAAACCTATAATTATAGTTATAAAAATGTAAAGTTCTTTTATGAAAATAGATACTCAAAAAGAATTCTGCAGTAAAGTACATATTATACCTACAGACGGATAAGGAAGTTTGGCTATAAGCGTTCTCTTTGAAGTCTTTAAGTAAATATGTGGAATTCACTTTACCTAGTGGAGTTCAGGTACATGCTTTTTTAAAATACAATCAATGGAGAAAAAAAACTTTCATATTCATTTGAAAATGTGTATTTCATAAGTGTAGAGTGTGTGTGAAGTATGTGAATATGATTGTACGAACATGGAAGACTGTGTTGTTGTAAATATAAAGTTGTATTAGTTGCGTATGTGTTACATTGATTTCTTAATCGGTAATCGGCGTCAGTCGACCGAGTTTAAGATTTCCATTATTTTTGTTTTAAATTAAACGCATTGTATTATTATGAATTCGAAATGTATTTTTTTATTGTTATTTTTTTCACTATAGGCTCAAGGATCCAAGGATCCATCTCAAGCGCGATAAATATAAAATAGGAAATCGGATACGTGGTTACAAGAGTCTCCGAACTTTCGCTTCCAGTCTTTCAAATGTGTTGACTTAAACTTAATTTTCAACATGTTGAAAGTGTCGTTGCTTTATGTTGTAGACGTTGTGGTACGGCCGATTATTGTCAATTTCAAAGTTAACAAGCCTTGAAATTGACAACGATTGAAAATTAGAAATCGTTTGTTCGTAGCGATAAGATAGAATTGAGTATAAATTTTTTTTATAAAATGGAAGATGGAGGCTGTTGAAATATACTTTTGTCACTTTGTTTATCATGCGGAGTTTTAAGGGGATGATTTAAAGTGTATTTATATTTTTTTTTATTCAATGTAATCCGTAAGTATCGTATACATATGAAGATACTTATTATATAAAAATGGTAGATGGCTATCAAATTTTGCATAACAGTAGATATAATTCTGGAATATGTCTAGAGTATAATCTCCCTCTATGCATAATTAGATCACCATCCATTCGCCTTATGTAGAGATCAGCCTAGACAAACAAAAAAAATGTACTCAATTTTATTATATGTATAAATATCATTTATTACGACATAGTATGTTCTTTAACTTTTTTCTTAAATACTACAATTTCCTTTTTTAAAAAAGTAAATAATAAAAACAAAAGTCCAGTTAAAAAGTGCTACGACTTTCAATAATGTATCGTAGTAGATACGTTAATATCAAATAAATAAAATCAACATTAAAATTTAGAAATATTTTGAGACGAAGCAAAAGTTCTCCATCATTAATGCCACGAACATAGATGATTTGCCAAATCACCTATCGGAATCTCGTGACTTTAATTAAGTAATTTTTGACAAGTCTGCGAAAGTGCACAGTTGTGTTTTACAAACTTTTATGAAATTTGTAAGTTTTAGCGGAATTGCGCTACGAGAGAAAATAATATTCAAGCGCGTCTTATAATTACCTATTTAGAGGAATTAAGACATTTTAAGACTTCAGTGATAAACTAGTAAATTAAATGTATTTGTGTTTGTTTATTGTTTTAAAATTTTATATTAATGGAAGTAAGTAATACAAATCGGTGTAAGTACATATTTGCTAATTAACAAAAACCGCTTGATATAATTTTAAGATTTAAATCAATTAAGTAATATTCTACATAGGTTATAATGAAAAAAAAACAAAGAAATAGAGGCATTCATTAACAAAACATTCTATTTTACTAAACTTATTTGGATTTTTAGTTTACAAAAGGGGCTTACTCAAAAGTTTCTGAAAAGTACAGTTACTATTACAATAATAATTTGTGATCACAGTCTACTTTTAAAAACGTTCATTTTATATTAATTTTTTATTTTGTTTTTATTCGTTGTGGAAACTTTTCTTCAATGCAAATATAATTTATTAAAGCAGAGTAGTCACTAAATTAGACAAACACCATCCTGCAAGGATCACGAGAATTATAGATAATAAGTACCTAGTCTGGCGTGAAGAAGTAAATAAATGAAAATATTATCGATCGATTACCTACGCGTTTAGCTATTCTGAGTGAGGCTGTTATCAAACCTTAAGAGTTTGAATAATCCCTTCATAATAATCCCTTTGACACGCATGCTATCGATCGTTAAAGTACTTCCGGGTCAGCAGGAGATCCAAACCGTTGACCATGTCACATTGTTACCAAATATAAACATGTATACAAAACTTTTAAATTAATTAAACTCCGGAAAGTGATCCAAAAACAGCTTGCACGATATGCGATGCAATGTCAAACTAATTCGAACGATATCCTAACATATAGATAGACAGACGTATGATACTAATACGTACCAATATCGTGCTGAATTACTGAGATGTGTTGCTTGGAAAAAAAAAACTTAATTAGAATCGCCGTCCGAATTAATAAAAATAAAGGTTTATTAATTGCGAAAGTTAATCACGAAAATCAAGAAATTGTAGCAAATGTTTGAATAGAAGTTATACCTAAAGACTCAATTAAAGCTACAAAGGTCTCATTGAGGCGCAGTCGTTTTATAGACGTTCGCACAATTACGGTTTTTTTCACGAATTCTGGATAGATCGCTTATTTAACTTCAAATGAGTTTGCCATTACGTTAAAATGATTTACCGTTTTTATATCTATTGTGTAAAACGGTCAAGTTCCAGTTGAACTGATACGAAGAGGGTTCCATGCTATAAATTGTCACATTATCTATGACGTTCTTTTTCATTTGATCCAATTTGTTTGTGTAATTAAGATTCGTAATATTTTATGCTTCCTGTAAAACCTTAAGTACTTGGAATTTTTCTTTAAGTTTTTCTGTGTGATATAATAATATAATGATGTAATAAACAAAACAAGGGAAGTTATATTAGGAGTGGTTTTTAAAACTTCAGTCTAAATAGATTCGAAAATAAGGCAGAAAATGCTTTATTTTTGTATGTTTTCTTATTTTTTTTCGATTTTTCTAATTTAACTTCAAAATCAATTCTGAAATATAGTATTAGTATATTTACACACATATGTTCATGATCGGGTACCCAACTCTGTATCTGCAGAAAACTTGAATTTATTTCCGTTGACAGGTTTTGGAAAAAATATCTCGTTACAGATGAACAAAAAGGCACACATGAAAGTGATTTCTATCAGTACCATACATCTATTAAATGAAGCATCAAGAACATGTTCCTAGTAGGACACTCATAGAAAGTATTCATTTAGTCTCGACAAAAATAAAATTCGATGTTTATTCAATGAAACTTTTTCTAAACATTCAGCACAATAAGAACCCTAGAGAACGCGTGTGTCCATTGAGCTATTAATATACAAGAGTATACGTCACTGCGCACCATTTGGATGACTTCAGACCGTGCTAACTTCATAGTGTATTACATCGAGGTGCGCAATTTCAATTATATGTTGAAAATCACTGAGTTTTCCTAACGTGTCAATAGAATAATAACCCCAAAAACTCATTCTATAACGCCATCGGAAAATGCGCAACTGATATTTGCAAATAGATGGTATTTGAAGGTCCTGGAAGCGAAGTTGGATCCACAGTCGAAGGCAGATTAAAAAGATCATTGCCTTTACGCCGGCAAAGTAACGTACAGAAAGCTATATATTACATCATATTGGATCGATTAATCATACACGTCGGACACGGGCTCAAACCGAATTTCGTTGGACACAATCCAACAACTATATCATCACAGTTCTTTTGCCGGCAAAAAGAAGAAGTAGAAAAGCGTTCAGCCGCTCCGTTTCCTGGGAGGTTTTTCCAACAAAGATTAATCGGCGACGTCGGAGCGCCGCGGCCGCTGCGCCGGCGCGTCGCGCGCTCCATCAATCAGCCCTTGATTGTGTTATTTGTCACCGCGGGCCTGTCTTGCCTTTTAATAAAGGGAGCCGATACGTTGTGGTTACTCTCCCTTTGTGTCCCTCGAAGGGAATACACCTTTGGATGCTGCGAGTTTGATGGTTAAATTAGATCAATGCGCTGAGGTGTTACGTTATAAAAAAGTTTGTATTACATAGATGTATGATGGTATTAATCGTGATAAAGGAGTCGTTTCAGATCCAGCTTGTATATTTTATGTTATTTTTTCAAATCAAGAGAGAAATCTTAGATTATTGAAAAAATATTAAAATTGCAAATTACCTTTTTTTTTTATATAAATGCAGTATGTTATTATTTTACAGGACAAGTACGTCGCTAAGAGTTTCAAATATTTGTGCGAAAAATATTAAAAAAAAACACAAATGAAATATGTATCGTAAGGCAAAACCTTAACAATAAAAGTATACACAACAAAGATATACAAGTATAAATAGCAAATATATACCTACTTATAAATACAGCTTTTTGTATAACTTTATTTTGTATTATTGGGAATTTGTTGAATTGTCCAATTGTGATTTTTAGATGTACATTAAAACGTCTGTATGTTTATTTATTAAATATTTGTAATAAATTACCTTTCCAAAGGTTTTAGACTATCTGGACGACATTTCAAAGCTTAACCGACACAGCTTTCAACACAAGGACTTTGTTTTTAAAAAATAGAAGCAGATAATTAAATAGATAATGACGAGTGGAAAACGCTTAGTGTACAGACACGATAGGAGAGGCTAAATTTGAATGATGAAATTATACGAAAGGAAAGTAAATACCTTCTTTACTAAGTGTAAACGCGCAAATTCCATTAATAATGTATCGCTCGTCGTACACGACTTTTTTTTTGTTCTTCATTATGATGTCAGTGAGAAATTTCTTTGTCAATTCTCGGCACTATTTAGTGTATTTTCACTACTATTCTGTTACTCAAAAGGAGTTTGAAATATTAGACTGGCGCATACATTCGTTTCCCGCATACGTTTTCGGGTTCTCGGATGCTTCCAGTCTATACAATATACATCGACTACCGCTAACGGTTGTTTTTTACCGAACGGAAAATGTCCCGTATGTACATTTCGAACGCCAGTCCGTACCGAGAAAGCTATTCGGAAAAAACCTAATGACGTCATACGAAACTCGGCACTCGCGTACACGTCACGCGTGCCGCCGCCGCTCGGGGATGCCCGTCGAGTTGCGCCAGACGCGGCGCCTAGCGGACATACGTTTAATTAATTTATCACGTAAGCCATTTTAAAGTTTATCGAAAGACTTTATTGACGTCCTGGAGGAATTTCTTTGCATGTACTTCGATCGCTTTAGATAAAATGGACTCTCGTATATTCCCTTTCGCACAATGCTGGCGTTTTTTTTTCCTTTTCGTTTATAACAGAAATTCAATTTGCAAGAAATCGTTGTCCGTCATTGTCGTGCATTTGCAACGCTATCACTATCAGTACTGACAGTTTATACTGCGCAGAAAAAGCTAACGTCTGCGTCGTGCTCAAGGAATTTCGAATCGGTATCCCGCCGCAAACACCGCAAACAAGAATTTATTTTTCTCGCACAAATCTACTTCAAATACATAAATTTAAATATTACTTTGCTTTGTTTTAAAAATATTTTTCAGGTTCCCGTCGAATTCGCCAGGTTCCTTGACTGCAAAAAATGAACTAGCTCAAGTGAGGGATGTAATGAAATAAACACCTATGCGAAATTGAGCTGTCGCGGGACTCGTGGCTGGGAAAAGTCGAAGCTATTTTGAATAGTAAATATGCATGGAATGATGTATTTTTTTAAATTAATTAAATATGACATAATCGAAAATATGGCATAAACAGAACAAAATAAATTTATTAATTTATTTGTCAATTCATTATTTTAGTGCATTATTTTTAATAGAAATGAAATTATAATTCATTAAAGTTTAATATAAAATATTATACGCAATAAAAATTTTCTACAGTTACCCAATTTTTATAAATTTCTGTTAATGTTTTTTTATAAATAGACAAAGTATTTGAATCGAGTACCTACTTTTGGTAAGAAAGTAAATTTCACATTTTTCGACATTTGAATACATGCAAAATATACACATTCACGAACATTTATGTACACACTCACACATAAATGCACACCTCAATTATAGAAATTCAATTAACTTACTCTTGATTTCAACCACTCGTCTGTATGTCGCAAAGCTACAAGCGAATGGCGCATTAAAAAAATTAAAAAATATATTCGTTTAGTAATAAAGTTTGGATAACACGAAGAATAAAAAAAAACCGAAACTTTGTAGGGTTGTCGGTCAAGTAATACAATCCAATCTACAATTCACATCGTAGTACTGTGTTTAGCAGCTATACTTAGCTAATGTATTGCAGTGAGCATATTTGCTAATTTAATGAAACACAGTACCTTAATTCCTCGTTTTTGCCATACTACGGCAAAGCCTAAGAAGAGTTATGATGTTAACAGTTTATTAATATGTGGATATGTTCATGTGTTTCCTCGTAGTCCCTAAAATACTTGCTCTAATTTTACATAAATTTCCATGTAAATAATCATAACACATAAATAATATTATTATTTATAAATAATAATAAATATATGAAAGTTTTTAATTTGTGTTCCTACATTTTAAAATGAAATAGCAATATTATTACTTGTTCACGTGTGTAAAAATATAAAATAAAAAAATAAAACCTTATAAAACCATCGTTAAACCCGACTAATAAAATACATAATCTGGCCATGAACAAACGATACCTTAATTTCCCTTAAATTCGTTGGACAAGTCCAAATTGGAAATCAAAAGGTGCAAATAAAGCTTTTACATAGCGTAGTTTGTACGTATAATTATTTTGATAACGAGTTACAGAGCATTGGCTGTAGTCACATATCGATTTATCCCGTTACGTGTAAAATGAAATAATATTAAAGTTTAGCGCGGTACAGTTTGCAATATTAAGGCAATCCGCAGCAATATATATATACACATATATATTATGTAAATATTTAAAAATAAGGTCCTGCTAATAAAATTACTTCCGGTATTTGTAGACCGAACCATTTTCTGGAATGTTCTCCGGTCATATTATAGACGTGCTGTAATTAACAAAGTTTTAATTAGCTGCGGTTAGCTTCATAATATTAGTTCTTTCATGAGATCTCGCTTGAAGTAATTAACAAGTATGAAAAGATTTTGTGGTTAAACTTCTTGATATCTTTCAAGGAATTATAAATTTTTAATGAAAGGAAACTTCTACTAGAAATTAATTAATGAGCTGTCTTTCAAAATCGCGTAACTTTCTCGAATTACAAAAAATAAAACAAATATTGTCTGGAGATTTTAATTTTGAAAAATATTCGCAAAGCGCGTACGGTCAGAAATGTAATTTCGATAAACTCACACCAATAACATAGTGACAGTAATTTGGAAATGAACTTGTATTGGTTTTTTGGGAATGTAGAAAGCTTAGAAATACACTTGTTGTCACTGAAGTTATGAGACTTGAAGGATTACTTACAAAATGTATATAGTTTAGTTTTTTGTTAGTTCGTTTGCGCGCAACATACTCAAGGTGATGAACTAGACTAAAAAATTAGAACATTTTTGAAGAAATGGTAATCAACAAGCACTATCTTTTATTGGTTCGAATTTTTTTTTACTTTGTACCAGCAGGTCTTTCTGTTTCTCATTTTCTCAAAACATTATTTGAAGTACCAAATTTGGTCCACAACGTAGCGGTTGTGTGTCCAAAGATTGGTTGGTAGGGCAATTAATAATTTTCTAAACCATTTGTAGATTTACATATCAAGCAATAATATTTTTAAATTATTAAAAAATAAATACAGAACTACAAAGTCGAGGAAGGCTTAGCAAGCTGTTCAAAGGCATGTGGAATTCACCGTGCAGTGGATAAAATAGGTACGGTTATTTTTTGTTAAAAATGTAGAAAAACCGTTTTTTGTTGAAGAATATATTTTAAAATTAATTTTGCTGCGTCTATTTTTCTTGTTACTTACGGCTGTAGCAAGACATTTCATATAACTAGAATTAAGTAACAATATGACTTACTACCGTTAAGAATGTAGTTTCTTTGTCTATTTATTACATTGATCTTTTTACATTTTATTACAAAATATCAATAATAAATTAATGAAAACTAATAAATAAATATGATTTACAAAGTTTAGTGTTAGTTTCACTGTATCACCGTAAAATACAATGAGATTCGACCACCAAGATTGTATTTTCACTGTATTGATCTTCTTTAGGTGAGCGGCCATTGGGCCGGGCATGTTTCGTCCGAAAAGGTATTCTCTTCCTAGACGCTTGCCTGAAACATGCATTAACATGCAGCATGCTGCTGCAGGCAAGCGTCTACTATGGATTTCCGCGAATTAACACCTCCACAATAAAATATTCCCTTCCTATGCAGATAAAAAAAAACGTATATAAATTTTATTACATACGATTCAATATTTTCGTCATTATACGGATTCTTTGTGGGGAATTTAACACAGTAAGTTATAATCCACCGATAATTAAATAATAACATAAAAAACAATTTATTGTAAGTCGTTTGACTTACAAAATAAAATTGTGGGCCCGTACCGCTGCTACCTATGGGTTCTCCTCATAGAACACCCAGAGAATATTTTATTTTGCTTTATATAATAAGGTCTTAAAGGTATATATATATAATAATAATAATAGCAATATATTTATGTACAATATAACAGCTCTTAGATGCTCTAATTGTAAATTTACTTTCCCCATGAAAGGAAAAAATGACATTATACAAGAAATCTTTTATTTTCATTATATTAAATACATAATTTAATCAGAAACACTAAATTGACAATGAAAAAAACTTTACTTAACACTAGATTTCCAAGAACATTTTTTGGAATTGGTAAATTAATTATTATTATTTTACGTCTACTTGGACTTAAATATTTTTATACTCAAACGAATGTAATTGTACTAAATATAAATTACATTTAGTACAAATACAATCCATTAGTGCTATACGAATATCTGTAAATCAAATTTTCATATATTTGTTTTTATGATTTCTGGTAAGCTTTCATTCTTTTATAATTGTTTGGGACTGGAATTAAAGCTCTCGACAACATCGCACTTACAGTCCAAACCACCATAGAATCCTCTATTGTCTGTGGCGTCCGTTACGGTAAGCAAGATGGTAAATAATTCATGGATAGGTGTTTAAGGTTTATCTGAATACTAAAACACGGATTTTTTAGTTACAACTGCGATTTATTTTTTGTTAAAAATATCCGGGAGATTTTTAGAGATTCGCATGCCATCGAATTTTGCATTTGATGAGCTCCAAAATAAAAAAAAAAGCTGGATTATATTGTACAAATATTGATTTTAAGTACGATGAGATTTAAACAGAATAATATTCGTAACCAATAGTAGATATTTTCATAAAAACGGGTCGCTTTGGTGGAACACTCTGCCTACCAATCGATCGAGACTCAAAAGCCGGTTAAGTATCACTACCTTTTAGCCCAATCTACACGATTTTTATGTTCAGATATAGCAAAGAAGTATTGCACACATTTTAACGGTGCCTCGACATATACCTGACATTAATCCGGGGCGATGCTCGATCAGACTCGCAATGAAGGTTCGAGTTATGAATTTACTGCAGGAATCTAAAGCGATGCTTACTCTGCTCGATTCCGTTATTGGGTACTGCTCCAAAACTGAGATTAAAACTAAGCTACTGGTTATAAAAACGTGACTCGTTTCACTGCTCGATTACGGTTTCGTCCAAATGCTACCGACGGAAATTAAGATAAACATGTTGAACGTTCAAAGAGTATGCTGCACTCAAAGGACAGCCTGCCTTCTGCTATCCGTGTCCATAGGTATGAATCGGGGCATCATGGACGAGGACTAATTCCGTCTACGGACCTTCGTGTTGCACTGCTAGCTCCTCGACAGGCTAGAAGTCAACGTTGCAGAAGACCTAAGAACCCCAGGTTGGGACTATCAGCGGAATACACGGCATAATGTCATGCGCACGTTCAGACCAATGGGATTAAATACAAAACGTTCCCTACAAACAGTTTCGAAATTATCGATTTCTCATCGACGAGCCCTTTTTTAGTTTTAAGTGTAGTATAAGATTTGTGAGCCTATCTGCTTTGCAAACATTTCAATAGACTCATAACTAACTAGCACAAGTAATATTATATATAATAACATGTAATAATATATTGCCGGCGAACTGCCGCAACTTTGTATTTATACTAGCACACCCTGGCACAGGCCAAAACTATGATACACTGATATGAAATAGATATTTTTATATAACATTTTGAGGGGCAAATGAGAAGGTGAGCCACCAGAAAATAAGTGGTCATCGCCACCCATGGAAGCTTGCAACGTCATAGTAGATAATGTGTTGCCGGCTTCTTGAGTGGGAATTTGATATCTCTTGGAGGGGCCATTGACTGATGAAGGGTGGAGTTGGGTGATAGAGGGAAAAGTAAGCCATAGATTTTATTTTATTCAATTCATATTATTCTATTCCATTCCATCCAAAAGTACCTACTGGCTAAGGGGCAATTATGTTTTTTTTATATAAAGCACTGAGATGTATGTCTATTAATATACTTCAATTAAAAAAAGAATCCGTCTAATAAATTTCATTATATAGTACAGAACTCGTAAATCACAAGGTCCATAAATCCTATTTATGTTCCAGAAACTTCTCTGTTCATTCACGGAGACTGCACCAGCTGTGTCCAGTCCCGGGTTAAATGGTTTCCTTATTGTTTACATGTTTTGAGTTTTACTATTACAGTGAATTATTTACGCAAGACTTCTGAAGTGAATCGGCATATAGGAAAGAATATAGAAAAAAAGTTGGCGTCCAATTTAAATTGCATCTTTATATTGAAAATAAGGACCGCTTGCCGGCCGTGCACGTTGGACTATCATTGTCTTGTTTACATCGTTGCCATAAACTCGTTTTACTTTCAACACATGTGGATTGAGCGCTCGATGTATATTTATTTTATCGAATGATACGGATGTCATCAAAGAAGGAGTAGATGACGCGACGCTGTTTCAAAATATTTTTATGTAATTCCTAGTCTTGTTTTGAAGTAAACGCTTGTGTCGTCGCTTCCACCTGTCACTGTCATCGCCAATTACGTCAACTATTGGGATAGTGTCTTATATCAAGCAATTTTTTTCCTCCGTCAGATATGTTACATTGGTTTTTGCCGGAATATTTTGGGAAGATTTTATGGTAGTTTTCCGCCCGCGGCTGTACCTGCGTGTACATAAAATGAGTCTCTTCACCTTTCATACCGAAAGACCTTGCTGCAAATCACGATCTTTCTCGTTTACGGTTCTAGTTCCCGTACTATTTTTTATTTCGATCCCGATTATGTTATTGATTCGGATTCCGTCCCGGCACTCAGTTTCGACCCCAGCCTCGTTCTCAATTACGTTCCGATTCTGCTCCAAATGCGGCTATCGATTTCGATATCACTCACGGTACCAATTTGTACAAAATCTGTACAAATGCTAGTATCAAAATAAAATATAGGCTATGTATTACGAATTTGAAAATAAAACTAGCACAGCTAAATAGACTTTACAAGTTAATGAACAATAGTTGACCGACTTATAAAATGTACTTGGAAAAGTAAAAAGCTATATTTCATAAAAAAAATCAGGGAAAATTACTTAAATGAAGTTGTTGATAGATTAAAATAGATAGCAAATATAAGTTAATGAACCATGTATATTTATAGAAATATAAAATCATTACATCCTTAACACCCACCCTATGCGGGTGCGTTTTTAGATGTTATTAGCCGTTAAACCAGGAACTCAATTAATACTCATAGGTTCGTTCAAACAAAAGCCACCTTCTAAGTCAGCATATAAGAACGGGCAACTTCGGAACCTACCCTGTGCATGGCCCGACACGTACTTTGCGTGTTTTTAAATTAAAATTGTTTTAAATTACATATTTAGTTTTTTTAGCTAAAGGTAAATTTTTAGTTAATTTTTTCTATACGATTATAAAATCTGAAATAGATATAAATTTTTATTTCACTTCACTTACAAAACCTTTTCGTGTATAAGTACTTATTTTGTTGTATCATTATTTATATCAGTTTTAAAAACTACCCAACAGATTCAAAATGAAAATTGTTTATAGATATTTTGCTAGGAAATATTATTTAAGATGCTGTTGAGATAAGTACTGGTGAGATAACAAGCAAACTATCACAGAATAAAGCCCTTAAGTGACAGTTTCCGCTGTTGTGTTTCGTCCAGTGAGTGAGCCCCAACCTTCTCCATCAACCTACTCTCTCCTTCATTAGATATTCTATTCCAACATCAGTGGCCGCCAATGCACTGGTGACTTCCTTGGGGTTACGAGTATGCACGCCTTGGGTTGCCCACTTGCTCCCTGGTGGCATTCGCATGTATAGCTTTTAGATGCCATTCTTAAATATCTTTAATTATTAATAAACGTATGGGACTTAGCCATTCTGATCATCTGTAGATACCTTTTAGACTATATTAAAAAATGCTGTAGATGTTTGTCATATGCTGACAGCTGGACCAATTGTAATCGCGTAGAATGATTACAATTTTAATTGTAATCATTCTACGCGAAATTGTTTGCAGATGGTTATAGGCTATTTATAAATACTAGTATAACCGTTATTTCTACATTCGTTGTTTTTTTGATGTCCGTTCCACTATAAATAGTAATTTGTTATTGCTACCATTAATGTCCGAGGGAGGACCAAGATCGGTATCGAGGCCGGCCGTGAAATCGAGAACAGGACGGGGACCGGACCCGACAACGGAACAACAACTGACATCGAAATTGTGACCGTGATCGCGATTAAAATTTACAGCGAAATCAGCTGATGTATAAGATGAAAGAATTCATACTAATCTATGTACACGAGAGCGAAACCGGGGGCACATTTGAATAATAATAAAAAAATGCTCAATTTAAATTTACGCCCAAAGAAGCGGGCGGGTGACCGCTTGTTACGAATATATAAATTAAATGGTGAGAATTTGCTTTGTCGTCAATTCGTAATACGTTTATAACATAAATTCAATTACACGATATGTATTCAAACAATTGAACATTTTCCCGTGTCGTGAATACTATAAATACGTAATTCACACACAAACCCACACGCATTAATCATCGTTTAATGCCTAATATTTCTCCGTGATAGCCAATCAGCGGCGGTGATACTTTTTTTCATTTTCATGGGCGTAAATCACGCCATGCGGCCGTCAGGGGGCAGAGGGCGCCAATTACTTAGAACTAACAGCGTTAAGTCAGTCGTAAAAACGTATAACATACTTATTTTGGTGGCGATTGCTTTCGTTTTTCGAGTTTATCGTGAAAACGGTGGACGAAATGAACGAAAACACAATGCGGTTCGGTTTATTGCCGAATATATTCTATAGCCGTCTTTTGATTCAGATAAAACAGACTCTAGTATGAAGTTGGCGCATTGATTAAGGAGCGTGTGCGATGGGATATGTGATCCAGTTTCAAGTGATTGGTTTAGGATGTTCTAAACCGTCGTTGCGCTGTCGGACATACCAGCACACAACATGGTGTTAAGATTTTTCGGAAAATTTTACTAAGTTATGTAATACTTGTTGATATGATCGTAGTTTTGTGAGCACATCTCAACTCCCCTCTATCTTGTTTCCTTTTTGACAAAAATGATACGTGTAAATTTCACTTAAAGAAGTGAGCATAAGGAAGCTTTAAGAAGTAACAATATCAAAATTCATGGAAATTGAAAATACTACAGGGTCGTACAATAAAATTATTGAGAAAAATAGCACGACCTTTTTTAAAATAATAGGTTTACTAAACTTTCACGAAAATGTGTGTCGGTTTTAGCTTTTTCTTTTGTTGTCAGTAAACTGGGAGACGAGTGCAAGGTTTTAAATATTAACATCTTGTATGCATACATTATCATTCAAAGAGTAAATATGTACAGCGGCCGTAGGGACCTGTTCATATTTGTCCGGTTGTCCCACGTATCTCCAGACTACCTACCGCATAGATGGTGGTAAACGTAAATGTGCTAGTGAAACTTAAGGACACGCTATAATATTTCGGATAAGATTTTCCGAAACGGTTTGTATTGTAATTTTTCACCTACCCTATGATTCCACCTTGCGCAAAAGAGCCATCCACGATCGATAAAAAAAACTATTATAATAGCTGAATAGTTAACGACATATTAAATATTCATGTTTCTAATATTTAGTTTTTTAAGATTTACTCTGCATCGCCTCTGATTTCTGTTTCGAGTACGAGATCTGAGGATTTTTTTCCCATAAATCCGATTTCTTGAAAAACTTAAAATATATAGAATTTTCTTTTGTCATTATCATAACAAATGCTTCAGAAAAACAGCAATTTTTCACTTTGCAGCGCAATACGTTATCGTTCTGCTATCGCGAGTTAAAAAAAAATTCTTCGTTTTAAAGTTTCATTTTACTGCAAAGTTGAATATAACAATCATCTTGGGAGGGGTGCGTGTTTCACAAAATGTTTTCTATTAATTCCTACTTCTTATCATTTCGTAATTTTTTCCCTTTGAACAAAAATGAAAAAAAAAATGTGAACTTACGATAGCGTCTAGTATTTTAGAATATTTTATTTACAATATACCGTGTATTTGCAATTCAATAATGTTGTTTGAATACTTTTTGAACAACTTGAGAAATATAATTCCTCTATTTATTAAAAAAATAGTAAACTTTTTTGTAATTTAGGTAAGTGTTGAGCACACATGAGCAGGTAGAAAACATGCAAATCAATTTATTGTAAACCACAAAAGCTCAGTTTACGTTGCCTCTTAAAAAGTTATGCTCGACATGAAACATTGGAAAAGTCCTGAGATTTATGAAAGCGATGTACAGTGCAATAAGGGTAAACGATGGCCCCTCCCGCGCTCGACCCGCCTAATAATTTAAAACTTTTACACGGAGTTCGAACTTTCTGAAAACATTCTTTACTAGCTGTTGTCCGCGATTTCGTTCGCGTGGTGTATATGAAAAAAAAAAGGGTTTCAATACATGAACACTGTCGTTTATTTCTTCGTTGTATTTCATCAGCCATAGAAAATCATAAACGTTATGTCATGATCTTCTTCAAGATCATAGTGTTTATGGCAAGATTTCTTGCTTTTTATGAACTGTAATAAAGTTATGGACAGTTGATCACATTGTTTTCTGTGACATTCGCACTGTGAAAAAATCTAACGGTAGGTAAGTACCATTTGTCCAAATCTTTTCAGGAAGTACTTCAATTAAAAGAGAGAGAAAAAATTGACTTTGATTTTTGTCTAGCCCCTAGGTAATGCAGCATATTAAATTGTATCCTAAGTTAAGCGGTAGATTATTACTAAAAAAGCACGAAAAGTTTTGTTTAAGTCGGTCTAATGGTTTTTGAGTGATTCTTGAAAAAAAAAACAAACAGACAAACAGATAAAAAATTGGAGAGGAGCTGTTTTGGGATCTGTTTTATCATCATCAATACATCTTTCGATCCAGAAAAAAATACAGAAATAAATAATAATTGTGATTTCTATACTTGTTTATAGTTAAGTAACGGAAGAGTTAGGCTCTCAAGGAATCGTCAACTCTTACATGAAAGATTGGAAAATTCTCTACATTAGGAATATTAAAAATCTTCAGAACTTATTTTTTTATGTATTAAGTATTATTACCTTAATAAATATCCCAGTCAAATCAATGACTTGTAACAGCGTAACCATAAAAAATAACTTGTTTTAAAAATACGGTAATAGCACATATTACGCTAACACAAATCCAAAAATGGACTTGAGCTACCTTATTAGCGGTGAACGTGAAAAAAAATATGTCGCTAACACGGTTGTCGCTAGCGTTGATTGTGGAACGGGTATGCGATTCGCTATCGCGTTAGCGAGCATCGCCATTTCGCTCATTGACAAATTTGAAATAAATGTTCAATACATATAGCGATATATTTAAATTGAAATTTGAACGACGACATATTTTAAGTACGGGAACGCTTTTTAACCCTTAAATGGCACTAATTTTAATGGTCTTGTTAGACTTTTTGTTGTAGGTATTGCAGTTTCGTGCGTGTATTATACGCGATCGTTGCATTGCGATCGGTGTTTGGTCAATAACATGGTATATCGACAACACTAATCTGACAATAAGTTATTAATGTTTTCGTCTGCAAACCGAATAAATTTGTTTCTGTAATTTTCGTTCGCTAATTTTCTATGTTTAAAATATACCGTTTGTTGAATTTCAATATTTATTTGTTTGTTTATCTTAATTCCATAGAAAGACACCAGCGACGATCTTCAATGCACGAGCGAAACGTGGGTAAGCTCCCGACAGATAATCGATGTACTTACGACGGTATTACAGCTGGAAAAGCTTCAGGCCTTCAGCAACACAAAAAAGGTTTTGCGGGCTGAATCCACACGATAAAATTTATATATCGATGAATATCGACAACACAATATGTCTATTCTGCAATATTCTATGTCAATCTTATATCTGTGTAATTCTAAAACAAAAACTTTTGTTTGTCACAATAAATATGTCTTTCTTCACATCCGTCAGAGTATTTGCGAACACTCAAAATCATCGTTATTTACTGTAATATTGGCAAACATAGTCCAGTGCATTTGCAATATCGTGACAGGGTCAACGCTCTTATTTATCACACACTATAATTCGTCTTAGGTCGTCGACCCCGTTAGTACAATAAACAGAATTATTCAATCGCGTCAGCTCATAGTCACCCACCGTCGAGGCACAAAATAAATATATTTTGCGCCTCGGCGGTGGGTGACTACGTCCACTTATTTTGTGGCCGAGGCGCGGCCTCGTGGGCAGCTAACGGCCGTTGTCAGCCGCGCGACGACGAGGCGGGCCGGCCGACGTACTCGCCGAGGCACAAAGCGAGCAGTCGACTCGAGTTAGAACACTATTAATCCACCCTTTATCACGATCGAACCTTCAGCATTTCGACGACAACGAACACCCTCAACCGCTAACCATCACCGTTCGGCGACTGAACTACGTGTCGGGCCGATTTTTAGCCGTACATCTAGGCACGTTGCGACCGAAAACTTGATTTTTCGAAAACGGCTCACCGTTGCCACGCAAATGAGCGGTGAGATGAAATCTCCGAGAGAGATCAGACTATCGATCTTTTATCGCGAGACAAATTAACAGCGCACGAGTCGAGGTTTTACTAGCGGGACGAGCGGCGGGCGGCCGACGGTTAAACCCACATTAAGAGTCACAAACCTGTACCGGGTCCCTCGCCGTTCGTTGGCCCTGAATGAGACAGAAAACTTCAATGTCGCTGAAATATAACCCTGGTTACCCCGGGCGTTGTCTGGTCGGATGCGATAAAAGTTCGTGTTGCCGAGTAATAAAATGTATTGTCGTGATAAATATTCCGACGGATAACGAGCTACAATTCTCTTTTACAGGGACTGAGATTTGTAAAGTTTAATGGATAATTTTCGGCTAATATTACGCATGAATTTGTATAATTACATGGATTTCATGTACGTTTCTAATCAGGTCGTCCTTCTGTTATTTTGTGATAAATGTCCAGTGTTCATACAGTCATTGTTATTCATGAGCTAGTTAATGAGTACTGTAAAATATTATATTTTACTGATGGAATATATTATTTATTACATTCAACTACAACGAAAAAAAGTGTAATAAAAATTAAAGTCGTAAATGACTAACCAAATCTTAAGCCGTCTAAAAGAATTCAAAATATTTCTTACAAGACATATTTATTATAGGGTTTTGTTAAAGATTAACGTCACAATGTGCTCTATATTATGGGACAACTGAAATATTGGTTACAAGTTTTTGCACATTTGTTAAAAAAATAATTTCGTTTTAGTATACAATAAATAAATAAATAACCTTTAATTACAATAGTGAAAAATAATTTATTAGGACAGTTCATATCATATTAGCACAGTTCACACGTGATCTTAGAAATCAACACTAAAATAGTATGTAAAAATAAATCGGTTGTACCTTTATAGCAATATTAGAAAAGCTTGCATAGATACTTTAAGTTTAATGCATCAATTATTCTAATTCAACCGGCATTTATATGTACTTAAAACTAATAGAATTCGATAATGAAAATGGGCAAAAAATGCTCAAAATCAAACATTACTTTTAGATGGATTTTCTAGTTGGATCAGCTAGAAAACCTACTTAAAGGTGGATGTATATAAAAAAAAAATCGGTTAAATGCGATTCTATCGAGGCTCTATTCGAGGCTTACATGAAATGTCGCATTAAATATGAAAATAAAAAAAAAATAATGGCGAAAGTGAACGGAGAACGAAGCATTCTTTTAAAGGCGACAGGCCGTAAAAATATAAACACGGTGCGTTCAGGTGCGGCCCGGCTGTAAAGCCTTTATTATTTTACTCGCCGTGGTGTTATTACGCCGCGTTGGAAAAATGTTACGGGGCTTTCCGAGATACGTTCCGAGTCACGGGTGTTTATTAGAAAATATATCACGAAATTATCGGCCTGTATGAGGTCCCCTCGTACACTATAAAAATCGACAAGATTTGAAACTCATGCGAGATCATCTCGGAATCATGGACAAGCCTGAAAAAGCGTGTAGAGTATTTACATGTGGATTTTGATATACAAATATTTTCATCGAGCAAACGTTAGCGACCAGAAATAATCGATTAGGATTTCTAAAAAAAAATGTAATGAAACCCCAAGTGTAAACTTATCCTTAATTTTTTGCGAATATGATAATATTTTTCGGTAACCGAGATCCGACTAGACAGCGAACGTAGAAGACGAAAGGATGCATTTCTCGCGAGCAACACTGCATGGGAAAATTTAAATCATAAAAGAAAACAGCCAGTGCCAAACTGATTAGCTCTCGGCGCGGCGGGCGGTGACGGCCGGTAATGTATGGTTTACAAAAACGGAAGTTCTCTCCGTGTGCTTTTTCCGCTTTCCCAGCTTGAAAGTTCAACCGACCCCCGTTAAATTTTTGAACACGTGTAGCCAGTGTTATTCCGATGAACACATCGACTTTGCTTGTATTCCGGGAGAAATTTTGTCGATTCCAAGTTTCGTGGCTTAAACGAAATCTAGCGATAATTGTACCTTTCGCTTTATTATAGTTTACATAATATTAATTAAAAAAAAAAAAAATTGAAATAGTATATCATAGAAAAATTTCGAAAGTCCCTATTTGTAAGTAATAAAAACATATGTAGTTTTTATCGTGTCGGAACTTCACGGAGAGTGGGGATCGACATCGAAACTGACATTAAGATTGCGCTAAGAGTTGATTTATTTGAAGATAGAAAATGGGTTCAAGAGCTGGATAGAGATTCGGTTCAGTTTCGAGATACCACTGACATGAGTTGTTGGGGTATTTGGAATTTCGGGTTGTAATTATACACGGAAAGTTGCGAGGAAAAACCGTCTTATCTACGCACGCGCACACACACACACACACACACACACATATATATATATATATGTGTGTATGTATATATATATATATAAGCGTAATACCACTAACCAACTGGCTGATTAATTAACCACGGATCCCCAAAATTATAGGTCTGATTGACTTGAATTCGATGAAGTTACTTTTTTCGAGACGTAGACGCTCACTGAGAACGGATTTTATGCAAATCCTATCCGAAAAAAAATATCCAAACGGGCGGAGACACAGGCAAAAACTATTAATTTGTAATAGCGTTTGATCTATTAGATAGATTGGGATTTCTGGTATACATAACATATAAATATCATTACATTATCATATTACTATCATCAAATAGCTTGTTTCCATTATTTAAATTATTAGCAATTTTAAATACACTTGTGTAAATTCAATTTATACAATATACTTTATATTTATTGTAAACAAAGACTTACACGTAAACAAAGAAGTAACTATAAGAATGTAAATTTTGCTATTTTTCACAAAGTAACAGTGAGAATTTCTCCAAACGAGGTGTTGGTTTTCAAGATTTAGATACATCAAAGTTCCAAATGTAACACCGTAATTTATTTCCAACAAGCGAATCTCAGAATTAATAGATGCCGTTAATTTAAGTATGCAAATTAGTTCAGAACTCGTTCACGGACAACGGATCAGCGGGTTTCCGGAACAAATTAATAGGGCTTGACCAACTCCCACCCCTGGCTGCTACGATATATTTTGTCGGCACGCATAACCTATGCTTGTTTAAGAATATGTCTATTTTTCTTCAGGTTTATGAAGTAAAGAGCTGTCTTTAACGGTATTAGCTGCAAAGGATGTATTTTCTAGTTTGGTTCGTAATGAAATTTCAAGAGACAAATACCTGAAAAAAATTTTAAATTACTGCATCAAGTACAAATCGCCCAATCGTCGAGGCATACCATCCCATAGTCCCTATTTACTTAAGAGTGAGGAGAGTTTGGCCCTTGCGCCGCTGCACCGGTCCATCGTGCATCGGGGGCCGCTAACGACCATCGGCCCCGCGCGACGACGTCGACGACGACGACGGCTTAAAGGTACTCGGAGGCACAGTGCGAGTGCTTTTAACTTGGCTTAAGTTAAAAAACTCATCATTGAATTCGTCAGTGACCAGGATCGAATCCGGTACGTTCCAATTCGAAGGAGACATTTTTAAAGACCAAACCACCGCCGCTGGTGCAACGCAGAAGCGTAATAACTACTGTACGACGACGTACGTTATTATATCATTTCGTGGAAATATATTTCACTGCGGCTATGACGCGCCCGTTCACTTAATAGTTCTTACCACTTGCTACAATAGCGGTACGGTAGTCCTATTACAACAATTGCCGCTCTTTTATCACGACGACGGCTTACTTAGTTCACTGCAACAGGTGACTGTCGAAATGCAAAAGTCACGTGCGCAGAAAGCGCTCAATTATTACCGTCTTGATCTGAAACAGCACGGTCGGTCGATAAGGCTGCGTACACGCATGTATCGAACGCACACAAATGAACCACAGCCCCGTATCCGTATAGAGTTTGTAATTCTACAGCGGCGTGCGTCGCGTTATCGACTCGCTTCAGGCCTTATATAGCGTGACAGATATCGCATTCGTTTTCGGGCTTAATATCTAGAGTGCTTTTACACTTAACGGCGCTGATGCGGTTCGTCGGCCACGACATACGATACGCCGCCGTAAAACACTTACTCATTCACGCCGCGCGTCGGAGCGTCACGGCAATTTACCTGCGCCCGCGATGTTGTCTTATACGATAACGCCCTCGTTTGTACGTGTAATAGCTGATGTAAATTCTATAAAGTCAGAGCTTAGGTAGTTTTGTTCAGTGTTTCAAACGAAGGCATACTTCATATACATGCAATACGCTACCATAACGTTTGACATACTTCCGTTATCCGTATGTTGGTCAATTTTCTATGGAACCAGTTATCGTAAAGAAAGGCAAAACTGAAACACAAAAACAAACATTGACGTGAAAATAAAGACTGTGTTACGTTATACATTATATTTTGATTTTAGGTAGAGGGCTGTGGCGTTTTTCGTATTCGATCCATTAAAATTAAAAAAAAAAAAAGGAAATAAAACAAACAATATATGTGATACTTGTTGAATTTTTTCATTATATTTACCCAAAAAAAAACCTCGGCCTACCACTTAGTTTTTTAAAAACTTCTTAAAAAAATATAATAATTATTAAGTTTTATTTTTGTTTTAAAATAACAAAGATAATTAAGTTATCACGTGTTTTAGGTTAGTAATCGGATACAGTTGATATAATTTGGTTGTAATGGTTGTTTTACACGATATGTTCAGCTAGTCACCGTTTTCGTCGCTTTATTCATTGAATCTAGTCTATTTACCCCAAACTTGTCCCATTCCTATACTTCTACGATAATCCCGGATCATCTATAACGATTGGTAGTGTACTACTTTTCTAGGACATCAACAGCGATGTCCAGGTCGTGATCGGTGTACGAAAACATCTCTTCTGCCGCGGCTGTGGGTTGTGCGAGCGACGTCGCATGCCCATTGTCATTTCGAATCGCCGGTGCTTTGTGCTACGACACTTCTCCTTACTTCATCATTTTAAATTATTTGTCGCAGTCACAGCGAGCATGGCTTTCTCCAGCGCACGCTGAGTGACTTTTAGTTTATTTATGAGATCCACAATAGAAGACTATGTCTATCTTCAGTACGTCGTCGTCGTTCTCACATCTCTAGAAAATATACAGCTTGTGTAATAAAGAAATGTTTTACTACGTGTTTGTGTTAAGTCAAATTTAAGCCTTCTCAAATGTTTAACAGCCAGAGTAGTTCGCGAGAATTTTTGTAGATAGTAGTATCTATTGTAAATTGTAAGGTCGGAGAAAAAGTTTTTTCGTATTTTACATGCTAATCCAAGATAATTTTTCATCATATTTCATTTTTATTTAATTGCTACAAATATATGTGTCTTCTTGTTCAATAGCTTTTTGCCATTTCCTTGGTAGTTACATAATCCCATTGCTGTAGAAATTTTGGTACTTCTGATCAAAAAACTGTGACAAGCAGTTTGTACAGTCCTCTCTTGATCTTAACCTGACACTACCTAAGTAATTCTGACGAGACCGAAACAGGTGAAAATCCGAGGGTGCTATGGTTGATGTATTAACACTTCTCTACCAAACTTCCTCAACATTTATTAATGTGTGGTTAATTAGTGGATAAACATGTGTGTGTTCTGGCGTTATCATGGTGAAAATCCACACTCTTTTTATTTATCAATTCCGGTCGTTTTTTTTTCTACTTCTTGCTTGAATCTCAAGAGCTGTTGGTAGTTGGAAAATGCCCTAGCAATTCCATCATACACAGCATCAACTTATCGCGAGTTAATCCGCGTTTCGTGATAGTCTCTCAAGCTTGCTTGCCTTTAGACAACGATCTTTTTCGCACGTTCTTGTGATAAGTAATCTACTTTTAATCAACGATTATCAATCTTTTCAGAATCGGTTCGGTTTCATTAAGTTTTAATAGAGAATCGCAAATGTGTACACGTTTCTTCAGAGTTCTTCAAGTGAGTTCATGTGGGACCCAAGTATCGAGCTTTTTTGTTTATCCAGGTTTTTTCAAAAGAGTCAAAACTGTTTTGTGGTCAATCCTCAGCTCTTCAGCTATGTCGTAAGAACTAATTTGTCAATCTTGCTCTACTTTTCCCAAAGTGGCATCTTTTTTATCAATAACAGATCAACCAGAGCTAGGTTCATCTTTAAATCAAAATTACCGGACTGACAACGCTTGAACCAATTGTGTACTACTCTCACCAACACTGAATTGGACCCATGAACGTCAAAAATTTTTTTCGAGCCTTATATCGCATTTTTTCTTTTTTTATAATAAAACTTCAAAATGTATTGAATGTCTATGTTAGTTTTACTCATTTTGGTGGATAGAAAAAGGAAAAAGAATGACGGGACACCGTTTTTATTTTTATTTTAAAATATCATCTATTTAATGGTGTCAAAACTATTCAGATACAAATAAAGAAATTTTATTGAAACTTCTTACTTAAAAATTCGAAAAGAGTTATTGTTAGACCTAATATTATGCTTCGAACGAAGCATGGATAATTTACTAAGACCACCTAGATGTTAGGTCACCTTTCTACAAGGCGTTAAGAGACACTGACTGGTGCCCAGGTTCCTTCACAGATTGGAGGTTATATTTTAATATCACTTTATTTTTTTAGCAGATAGGCGTCATATGAGTAATATTATTAAATACAAATATAAAAATATTAGAAATATTTAGACAATTCCACAAAACTACGCTTATAGACCACAAATGTTGAATTTTCGCAGTTTCAAAATATTTTTAAATATTGTAAAAAAAATATTTTAAGTCCGTGGGAGCAAAATTTTAGTTTATTTATTAATGTTAGTCAATATGTAAAAGGAATGTTAGTGGACAATTTAAAACTTGTTTATCGTCATATTTGGCCTTATTTTTACTAACAATTTTAGATTATTTTAAATTAACAGTATCGACTCTTCTTAGCACCTTGTATTTTGTTTAATAGTATTTTTCCAAGCGTTTAAATTACATGAAGCGATACGTTTGTACGAATGTCTACAACATTCGGCTAGATTGTGGCAAACTATATACGCTCAAATCGTTGGTAAATATGTAAACCTTCCCATGTAATTGGTACATATAGTAATAAATATTATAGTAAACGCATAAACCTATGATCAGTGTGTATCCCGTTTATTACTCGGTCACAAAATTAGCTTTTATTGAATGCGACACGACTGACCCTCGCAGTCGGCCGTTCCGAGCCGTGGCACCAGCGGCGGCGCGACAGTGCCGTGAAATCTACATAAAACTTATTACGGACAAATAAAATTTTATCGCTGCAGCGCTTACGAGGGGCCTGTATTGCATTTGGCCGTATTCGGTAACAGTGATGTAGTATTGTTTGTTAGTAAAACTTTGACACAATAAAAAGAATACCTGTACACTCATTAACGAGTAATTAAATATGACTGCTCAGTAATGTATGACGATGTAATCACAATAGTTATTATAGACATAAAAAGCTAAGGTGACGTGGATACAGACGGGGGAGAAATAAGTACAGAACCAAGCATACTGTACTTGGACAACCGAACTTTGCTTGGCGTATATCGACTTTACTGCAGGACTGTGATATTAGTCACTGGAAAAGTTACTTAGTGTCATTTCTTATAATAAATATTTAGATAAGTAATATACATACATCACATAACATGAAAAACTTATCTGCTATCACGTTAATAACATCATGTAGAGCCATCTATTGTTGAGAACGTCACGCTAAGCCTATCGATACATGGACATTTCGTCTAATAACGTAAAAATAACGCAATTACATCAAAATTTTACAAAACGTGTTTTAGAAAAATTAAAAAAAAATGACATGGAAAAAAATACTTTGATATTTAAAAATAAAGGATAACTTAGAACTTTTACATACACTGTGCTTACCATCAAACTAATATATTTTATTGCATGTTGTTTAATAGTTACGAAACATACATAATATACCGCGAGTGTGAAGCTGAAAATCTTGATATGTTAATTTAAATAGATTGAATTTAGTTTAAGAATATGTTAGCTCACTAATTATCAAATGCAGGACCTCTTGCGGTAGTCTACATTGCGCAAGCGCTAGATCATGGAGATAGGAACGTGAATAAATAAACTGATATTAACGTAATTAACATAATTCTGCGATAGAGGCAATAGAGGGCGCTCGTGCTCCGCTCACGAGCAATCGTCAGGAAACACCTAGTCTCCACGTCATTAAGCAGCGACGACCATTAATTATTACTGTCATCGGAAATGAAATGGTGCTCAATTATTTGTCCTCGATAAAGCCACGTGGCGAAAGTCAGTAAAAGAACTTTCTTAGCGACAGTAATTAATGACATACGACGGTTCGACCTCAGTGCAGGGTCCGTAAGACAGGCACGTAATTATGTAATATTGGGAAATACATTACACACATGACAACACATGACTAGAGCTTTTCATATTGATTCTGCTGCATTTTGTGAGTATGCTATGTCACGATTGGAGATTGCTACTGAAGATGAACGTATTAAAATTCATTATTTTACCCAAACTACGAACAAAATTGTAATGTAATGCTTCACAGTGAAATATGTTATAATTTTGTGCGCTCAATAAATTTATTTTATTCATTTCTCGTATCCTGAATGAAAAAGTTTCATCCGATGTGAACGTTAAGTTACGCCAGCATGCGCTCAAGGCTGAGTTCATCTAACCCTATGATTTTGAAATAACTAGTCTGTTTGCCTAGAAACGTAATACTTACACTACTCGTATGTATATATATATAAGCAGAAAGGTTAATTGTACGCCATCAGAAAATCTTCTCACCACAATCCCTACCATCACCCTTTACCGTCCGTCGATGGTGAAACAACCGACACGTCGTCCGACATCAAAAATATTCATAAAAACGACACGTCGCCGTTGCGTAGACGCTGTGGTGTCGCGGCCGTCTATCAAACTTCCTCCGGATGAAAGTCGCTATGAAATATGGGCCCTTTAGCGAGCTCCATCTCCTGAACTGCCCTAGCGCACGCTATTTATGATACAATACTGACATTTTATAAAATCAAGTAGATGAAGTTGTTTATATTACAGATAATTATATCGACATCACGACCAAGCCCTGATAGTCGACAACAGTTAAAATACAATTCTGAGATCTAAAAGTTTTATAAGTGACGACATTCACGTCAGAAAAAAATATGTGAATCAATAAGTTGGTTTCTGTAGTATCACGTCACAACTTTGTTAAAATCAAGAAAAATGCTTCTTATATGTATGCTTTCGAATATTAGGTTTCTAATAAGATAAAAAGAATTGTTAAAATCAATTAAATATGATGGACATTTTTGGCCACGTTGTACTCAGATATAAATACAAGAATTATTTTTTATTAGAGATCTTAATATTTTATTTTATCCTTAAAATGAGTAACACAAAGCGACGTTCCATTTTCAGACTACGAAAAACCACGAACCCTTCGAGTTGTAGATGGAAAGTATGAATTACGTCTTTCTAAGCGCAATATTGATGCATTTTTAGATGATTTATGTAATTCGCAGTAATCATACAAAGCATTAGTGACTCCCTCAGGATTTCAGATGTCCATGGCTGTAGGTGATCACCCAGTTTCTGTTGACTCGTATGCTCGTTTGCCGTTCGCTGCTAAAATGCTACAAAAATAAACGAATAAAAAATCGAGCTAAAATTTCCATAATAAAGTGTTCAGATTGTCTATGTATAATATTTATATTAAAAAACTCTTATATACATAAAATGACCGCGTTGGTTAAAAATTATCACGTTATAAGTATGCTTTATTTCAACGATTATATTTTTCAAGCTCGTCAAGTTAAGTATATTGCATTTTCAAACAGAAAACTTTAAAAGACCTTACTTTCGTATACCTGATAATAGAAAACAAATATATATAATAAAGACCATACCATAGCCTAAGGAATTTCAAACAATTTTCATACTATGAATGTGAATGTAAATGGACAATCAGAAGTAACACATTTTCTAAAATAGTGGATCTTACTATTTACTAACCGAAGCAAACTTGCCGTTTCACAATACGAGAACACGGCGGAGGTCAGGCGTTCGCCGTGAATCTCGTAGCTTTCGAGTGTCGCCGCCGCCGCATACAAGTTTAATATCGCCAACGGTGGCTCAGCTCGGAAAGCTAGGAACGAAAGCGCCGGGATTAGAAGTCTAATACTATAGGGCAACTTTACACCGCGATAAGCCTTGGGGGATAAAATAAACAATTGCGTAGGCGAGGCCTTGACCCTGCAAATTGCGCGGACATAAAACCCTTCTGCGCCCTAACCGCCCCGGCCCGTCGCGCCCCGCCCCGCCGCGCCCCGCCCCGCCCCGCCGCGCCGTTGTCGCACGATGAATTTAGCCGGGGTGAAAACTGACAGCGCCGTGAAGTTGGTCACATTATATGTTTCTTTTTTTTTAAGTTTCCTCAGATAAGTGCTTACTTCTTATAGACTCGGTTACAAATTGTTTTTCTTTCGTTTGTATTAAAGTAACTTATTTTTTTGTAGCGAACAGTACATTTGCGATATATGCTTCACAATCGAACACATAGACTTACATTACTAAGGTTTATATAATTAAAGTGATAGAAAATGATATGACAAAACTTGCATACCCGTTAAAGTGCACTGGGACCTTCAATTTGACGTGTAGTTCCCAGCACGGATTTAATCGACATGGAAATGATGAGTTCCGAAACCCTTTTCTGAGAAGAGTACCGTTCCTTGCAATGAGGCATATACATCGTACAATAGGGGATGATACTTATCCTTCGTCTCTTAGCCGATGGTTTCGTTTGGAAACCTCCAATTCAATTTTAACATGCACCGGCAAAGAGTACTAGCGTATGAATGAAGTAAAATGTATTTTATAAATTACGTTCCTTAGAATGTGTATATGATAATATCTTCATCACACATGACTAGAGATCACACTACTCGGACTCGCTCGCTTACCGTGGGTGAAATCGATTCTGAATGCATTACGCTAACCGTATTTATGAATCCGTTTATATTAAGCTACGCTTGAAAATCGCGAGAAAATACAATTTATCCGCCGAAATATTTTCAACGAAACTAAATAGCCGTGTCGGAGGGCGGCCGGCGCTGGGCGGGCGGCGCGCTCTCGTTAGTGAACGCCCCTCGACTCGAAACTTTTGAAGACAGAAATACTCTTTTAAAGGGGATGCACGAGTGGGATACAGGGTATTTTTTTTTTCACCACAAAGGTAAGGTTTTCGTTATTAAAATGGACGTCGTTTTGAAATTGTGCAGTTTTATATATAAATCTTGTTGTTTAACTTCGAGGTATTCGATAAGTTTTTTATGAGATAGAAAAAAAGACTTGAAGATTTTTTTGCACGGTTATTTTGGTAATTTAAACAAGAGTTAACTCGTTTTGTCGGACCTTCAAATAATATTAATAAAGTTAATTTTTTACCCAAAATAAAAAAGAGATTTTTAATAGCGACAGAAGTTGTTTTTTTTTAAAAAATTTAGATGATAAGAGTAACCCAAACTGAACCATCCTCAACATCCATTTTTATTTTAATAAGGGTTTCTTAGGTATTTCTTCACTTGTTGCAATAAATTGACAACAGTGAGTGCATATACAATAAACTTGGCTCTTTAACTGCAAGCAACTAAATACAATACTTTTTGCATTCGTATAAAAATACGAGCATCATTAAAGTAGCGACACACGAACTGCGCCCCGCGTCACATTCAAGTGGCATGCTATACTCTTTCGAAACTTGTTCTCATTAAGGTACGTACACTGCATTCGTTTAATTGCTGTATTTTCGTTTTAGTTATATCACACTTACTTTTTCATTTCCAGATGTAACTAATAAAAATAATACAATAACAATCCACATATTCAATTGCATTGCATGTATTTCTTTCATTCCCCATTCAGTTGTAAGTGTATCATACATCATTTACGTAAGCTGCTGAGATGATTTTCTGATTAAAATAAGAATCATCAAAATCGGTTCACCCAGTGGAAAGTTTTGAGGTAACTAACGCACAAAACAAATACAGTCAAATTGAGAACCTCCTCCTTTTTTGAAGTCGATTAAAAATGGACTAAAATTTTTGTTATCATACGTTTCGCAATATTATCGCATCTTGAGGTATTCGTGGTAGTGATAGAGATGATCAATTTATTCAAAAAAATTAACAGCGTGTTGGATTCATCCATCAGAGGAAATATACTTTCGTGTTCTGTATTTGTCATAAAATTGTGTCTTTTTTTTCATTAAATAAGAGTCGTTACCGCAAATACGACTCGATTTTCGGTTGTTTTTATTAAATTTCGTTTTATTTTAGACTTTGCACTGTAATTACAAAGAGCTTCACGTCTGTATTAATGTTTCAACAAAAATTAAAAGGCATTAGAATGTTACGTGTCCTGGGACTACTTCTTAATCATTTACATTTAGTCTTCTATAATATTTGTTAGGTTAATTTAGGTTAATTATCTGACATAATTACAAGCAATCTGTTAATATCTTCTTCCTTCTGTCTGAATCTGTGAAAATTAATTTTCTACTTAATACGTATGAAAAGCCCTTCGAGGGTAGGATATAAGAACGAATGGAAGAAGCAAGCTTACAGATAGGGTCTTTTTAATGCCCTATTTGAAAATGGTGACCAAAAAAGAGAATTAAAGGTTATTTAGAGTGGTTTGTAAATACGTAAAAGTCATCTTTAAAATTTCAAAACTTTTATTTTTAATTGGATAACATAATTTTAAGATTTTAAATAATCATATCAAATTAAAAATATTGAGTGAACGTCCTTAATAACACTACAGCTGGTAAGCGAAGGAATTTGAACGTCCTTGCTTAGATATATATATATATATATATATGTGTAAAGAGAATGATCTCTTTAATTTGAATATACGCGCGCACTGCTAGTTCGTGAGTGAGCCGCGTCATGTCGCGTCAAGCAAGCTGTCATTGTCAAAATGTCAAAGAAAATATGCTGAGATCATTGAATTATATTTAATCTTATTCGTTAATTAATTTCGTACTTAGTTAAGCTATATGCATCGAGAGGTGATAACAATAAACTTTTATTGTCGTTTCTTTACCTACAGGTAAGATTGTGTTAGTCTTGTAGGGATTATATCAGTGTGTAACCTACTCGGTAAATAAAATTGCATTCTTTACTTATACAGAGAAACAAATAGAAGTTTTATTTTGCCTCTTGCAATTGAATTGCAAACTATTGTCCTATATATATATATATATATATATATATATATATATATATATATATATATATTCATCATGTCCGAGTGTCATACCAAAGTTTTATAACTTCGGCATAGTTTCGTATGATAATCGGTATATGATTTTGTAAAACGTAAAAAATTGTCTCCCGTACATGAAAAAACTGAGGAATGAAAATTTAATCCGTGTGCCCCATCGTATAAGCCCAATAAGGGTTCTTCAACGACTTTTTCTCTCAGGTGTAATTATTTGCAGTTTAGTAACAATCTAATCAGACATACGGCACGCATGTCAATTCTTTTTACCATACGCAATTACAATTAAAATACGCGCTTATTCCAATATAATTTCAGATCAAGTTTTCAAAATTCTTAAGGGGTGAGTGGCGTGATACCTGTATCGTTTGAACTCAGGGCAAATGCAGGTGTTTGGTTTCATTCGAACATAAGAAAGTTCTTTTTCTTATTTACATTTTAAAACCAATTAGAATTTTATATAATAGAAAAATGTTTATTTTGTGCGAGGGATTTATATAACAAGACAGTAGTAATTATTGAAATTTTATGCGTTTTTACAGTTCTATATAGAAAGCTTATTACAGAATCTACACCGTCTGTTTGTCTGTCTACATTTAAGGATATTAATTTTAGAATTGTTATAGATACCTAGTTGAAATGTTCCCAGAACATTACAGCGGATATTTATACCAAAAAAATTAAAAATAAAAATTTTACGAGAGGCCCGTACAGGAAACTTATTGTTTTGGTATATCTTAATAACGTTAACACGTACAACCGTCAATTTACGGGATTGTAAGGAAAATTTTAAAGTAAAATAGTAATTTATGTAAACTGAGAAATTGCAAGTCAGGGTTGTGGTAAAGATAATAATTAATTATTCGTAAGTACGTCACAAGAAATATATTGCATGGTGGTACTGAATCCTTAATGCACAAAACTAATTCGGACTTGATCGTTATTTTTGAAGTTTCTATTCTAGAGTAATAAAAAGAAATTCAGGATTGACCAACAATTTCAAGAATTTTAACTGAAACTTTTTCAATATGACTCCAATGCCTTCTGTGAGATAAGACCATAAAAAATTGTAACGACTTGACATTGTCATGAGTCATGAGGTTAATTTGCAAAAATTTGTCATAATTTTATCTAAGAGAAGGTTAGTTAAAATAACTATATAGAAAAATATAGTTTTTATGTCATATAAGTCATACTGTACTTCAATGGAAGTGTACATAACACTTGTGCTGAAGCCATTTTGATTGGTAATATTATATCTACACCAGAACATACACTTCGTCCTTTACTATCTTACCAAATATCCTATTAGCCATCTCTTTCTACCCTCTCACCTACGACGCTAGAAAAATCTGCGCAACGGTATGAAAATTTTCAAATAATATATTTTTCGTTAGTTTCTCTTTTTAATTACGTGCTTCTTAGGGCCAGAAACGTCAGTGAGGACTGGGAGAAGTATGGTGGCTATCAGCTGGAGGATCGATGGGGAAAGTGAACTTTATATCATGCTTTTATTAGCTTCACCCGTATGTGTGTATGTTTGTTTGTTTGTAACCGTCTCCTTTGGACTCGATTTTGGTCCACTTCGAACGGTCAGATTTCATTTAAACTTTGTAGATTTATCGAGGACCTATGGCAATACAATAATTTCATATATAGAAAAATAAAATTTCAAATAATTTAATTTCTGAAATTTTGTGAAATTTTAAATTAAAAAGTCTTAAAAAGTTTGTGTATGTCACAATTATAAGTTGTGCAGTGCAACATTACTTGATGTTGAGCGCTAAATTTTCACTCAGTATTGAAATCAGCCAAACCATACAATATCAACCAAACTATACAATAATATAATTTATTCAACATAGACGCGGGGAGGGACGAGTAGCAAGAGGGTGTTTCAAAATGTCATGTCGCCAGCGCCAGCTCAGGTCGACGCAAGGCTGTGCGGTAGACCATGCAGTTATTATCTGAGCTCTCGGTGGTTTGCTACTAAATGGAATTCAAATAGAAGAACTTGATTGCTCAAAGTTAAGAAGGGAAGTTCCATGTACAGTACAACCCACGAAACTTTGCCGCTCTGAATTGGCTGCTAATGATATATTGCGCAAATATTACACTCCCCAACCCTTCCTTCTTTTTGCCACGTTCCTATTTTACACCACTGCGACGCTTTCCTGACGAACTTCATAGCGGCACAGTGTCGTGCGTTGTACTGTAATAGTGATGAGTTAGATCAAATGAAAAGGCTACTTAGACTTGAATCAGATATACTTAAATACATTACCACACATAAGATATTCTAAACTCCAAACTCTTAATTATAAATACTATTGATATGGTTTTGAGACTAACATAAATATAGTTCAAAAAAAAGACTGGAAAACACGCTTTAATGATAAATCGAACTAAAAATTGAAAAAATAATTCTTAATAAAGGAATAAAATAATGAACGAGAAATATTACTATTATTGTGAAAAAAAGAATGGGGCTCTCGATAAATCAGTTCTCAAAAATATTGAATCGGTACGATTAGTCCAAAAAAGATTCGAAAGATATGAATACACAAAACCCCTACGATTTTTTTTACAATAATACTAATATTTTTCGTTCATTATTTTCGTCTATTTTAGAATTATTTTTTACTTTTTAGCTCGATTTATCATTAAAGCTTGTTTTTTAGTTTTTTAAACTATATTTTTTCTTAAGTAGTCAGTTGTACCAGTGTTCCAACTTACTCATTTTTTACGTGTTTCTGGTGTAGATTTATTTAAAATATAATGTTTCACGAATAACAGGGAAATATACACATATTTACAAAAAAAAAAACCGCAACCAAAAACACAGATTAAAAATTATTAATTAAAATGGCATAACTTTCTTATAAAAGAAACAAACCACACAAATTCTTTATCCATTCGGCAATTGCAAATATTTATTAGTTATTGACGTGATAACGTCTTATAAATCGATGAACGCCGGCTGCATGCACGGAAAAACATGACTCATTGTCGCGTTCCGCCTGAGCCGAACGTGCGAGCGAGAGCGCGGACCGCGCGATTTCTCTTCCACTCCATCGGCCGATGCGTCCGAGTAAAACAGAAACAGCGACCACACACAAATTACACGTGAACTGTTTTGACAACTGTTTATAAAGTGAAGTGAAAAGTTAATTTGGTTTCCATTGTTTATTACAACAATTGCGGCCAGTGAAAATATTTCAAATCAATTCATAATTTTCATCAATGTTTTCTTATGACGTTATCACGTAAAATTATTGCTCGTAAACCGACTTTACAGACAACCAATTTTTTTATTAAATCATTACTATAATTTTTTTCTTTGACCTTTCTCATCAAGTAGAACAAATCGATCCAAACATTCTGTACAATTTAAATTCACAATAAACATTTTTTTCATATCAAATTTAATTATTTTTCACTGAAAGAAAAAAAGCTACTTCCTATAAGATTATCAAAAAGCCTGACATCACGTTTCACGTTCCTTGGCCTAGGTCTTACAGCATCCCGCGGTCGCAGCGGCAATGTAATAATATAATTCTTAGTATTTTTCAGCAGCGTCTCGGCGTCAGGGGACGCCGGTGAGCGCCGCGGCGACCGCAATTATTTATTTTATGTGCCATTATGCTCGAGACCCTTATCAAAGAAGCCTTCGGGCTAATTTCGCGGGTGTTCGAGAGGGAACAAAAATATTTACCGAACTTGTAAAGAAGTACAGTAATTTTGTGAGGATATATAAACTTTTTATTTCCCTATAATAAATATTTCAGTGAAGGCCACCTATTTATCGGCTTATTGTTCGAGGCGAGGCCAGACCGAGCCTATGCTTTTTGTCAATTATTTCACAATTCACGTATTGTTTGTTTGATTGCGAGTGACCGCTTTCAAAGCAATTACGAAATATAATAATGTAGCCGCACATTCCTTTGTAAAAAAAAAATTAAAAAATAGTAATTAGTGTCCCGCACAATAATTTTATCATGCGAATTTGAAACGGTCAGCGTATTTAGCCTAATCATGTTAGTAACATTATATAATTTAGTCAACATGTTCCAAAACGTGTTAAATAGTGGTAGAGCTCCTAAAAATATTAGCAATAGCTTATTCGATTCGGAATTATCTTTACAAAAATGTATAAGAAAGGATTTTCTGGTACGATAAAAAATGCGAGTTATTAACATATTAATTTGAAAAAAAAGAGTATTTCGTTTTTTGTTAACAACTCCAAAACTATTAACATTAAAAAGAAGCGTCTTAAAGAGGAAGAAATTTTCAGTGAGAGAATCCGAGCTCCCGGAACTCTATCTCCGTTATTTATAATTTTAATTCAACGCTGAAAATAGGGCTCAGCGCGGCCTAACGGCCGGCGCGCACCGCCACTGAGGTGAGCCCGCCGCAGATAATCATTTTTTTAAAGCATTAAATAACAATTAAAAAATTTAGTTAATTATGGTGTATGTATTGTTTAAACTTAAAAGAATAATATCCCGTTGGAAAAAAATTTTTCAATATTGGATTGAATAAGGATTTTTCAATAAGTTCACCTATTGTTAATTAACAAAATTTTAGCAGGTCTCCGTTTTCATTTAAGACTGAATGAAAAATGTTTAAATAATTAGCCTATAAATTTTTCGCCTCTAAGAACCCTTCTTGTATGTATATAATTATTAAAATCACGTTATAAAAGTTATTAAAATTGCTTATTTTGTTTATTATAATTTTTTAAGTTAATAAAAAATGAAATTTCTAAAAATTCTTGTTAAATTTTATTAAGCAATTGTGGTCTTATGGTCGTTTTTGCATCTAGTACAGGCACAAACTAATGTTGTGAAAAATTTTTTTACATCATTTATTCATACATTGTTTATATATCAATGTAATAGTTTAATATTAAAAAATGCTGTATTATTATTTTTTGAAAATAATGATTTATTAAAAAATTTTTAGTTCTAAATTTTTTTTTATTGTTTATAAACTTTTTTTATATTGCCATTCGTTAAATAATTTCTTAAGAATTTTTTTTCTATAAAATCATAATTGGCATTTCTCAATATACCTGCCAAAAAAGGTTTTTCTTTGTCTGCAAACCTATGGTTTATTAAATTAACAATTTGTTATAAACAATTGCTGAATTTGATTTTTTTTTTTCTAATTAGAGATTCAACTATGGACTTTATGGACATTTTTAAAGAGGATTAATTTATGTTCAAAATAAATTCAAAATCAAGTCGTTAGCTATTGTTAATTAGAAATTATATGAATTTTCTTATAAAAATTTTAGGATTTTCTGCATTTTATCGTCCTTTACTGACTTATAACTCATCAAATACGTCAGATACAGTAGTAGACCAATTTAATGAGTTAGTAATTACATAATAAATAATTAAAAATTTTTAATTGTTATTTAATGCTTTAAAAAATGATTATCTGCGGCGGGCTCACCTCAGTGGCGGTGCGCGCCGGCCGAAAGTCCGCGCTGAGCCCTATTTTCAACGTTGAATTAAAATTATAAATAACGGAGATAGAGTTCCGGGAGCTCGAAGTCTCTCACTGAAAGTTTCCTCCTCTTTAAGATGCTTTTTTTTAAATGTTAATAGTTTTGGAGTTATTAACAAAAAACGAAATACTCTTTTTTTTCAAATTAATTTGTTAATAATTTTTCATTTTGAGATAATTCCGAATCGAATGAGCAATTGCTCATATTTTTAGGAGCTTTATCACTATTTAACATATTTTTGAACATGTTGACTAGACTTGTAGTACAACTTAACCCAATAAATTCGTCCGTTTTCTGGTTTTGATAAAAGCTCATCCGAACCAATCGTCAAATATGTGTTTTTAGAAAATCGAAAGTCAACTTAATGTTGTAGGAGATTATAACTTGATATACAGTATTAAATATTTTTAATAATAATTGTGTTCAATATTTATCGGTAGGTAAATCAATCCATCATGATGTAGAAAACAGGTTAGAAGGGGATTTAGTGACGTGCCCTCATTTAAGGGCTGACACGAAAAAAATTGGACAGCGCTCAACAATAGCTCATTGAACTGATCAGTTCCCATCAATCATTACGAGGGGCTATGGAGCCGCCGGTCTTGTGAGCCGGCGAAGGGCTTATTCTCGGCGTTTTAGTTGGTTCCGTAGTCAAATTATTTGAAACGCTAATCGAACATTTTCTTTGGCTTAGATATGTGAGCTGAATTTACAGGAAATATTTTTTGTTATCTATTAGATTGGATTTTTTTTTATTTTACTATATTTATTATAAGTTTTTGTATACAAATGTTTTTGATCACTTGATCATGACATATATCTTAATTTTAACGTCCATAGATACGGTATTATTTAAAAGAACTATGAAAAATAATTTAATAATGGCTAAAGTATAAAAATTTTGTGCTTTTTACATTCTTTAAGCAAAACTGTTCAAAAAAAGAGCGTGTGTACCGAGTGCACGTGTCAGAAGTGAAACTTCTTTGGCAACATTAATTAAAATCAGTAAGATTGTCCATAAATAATCAGAGATACCTATTAAAGACTAAAATTAAAGATAATATTGATGAAAGATCAAAAATGAGGTATTCAAAGAATTGAGGCATAGTATTGAATAGATTTATATAAAAATATTTAAATTTAAAATTACGATGAAATTTTGCATAATCAGTAATTAATAAATAAATGGTAATAAAAAATGTATTGTATAAAATGTAGTGTTGTTGTCAGGCAAGAAAATAAAAATTATATATACTTTTTATATTACTAATACAATTATGGTAAAAGATGTTTGAGCAATGTACATTTTTTTTGCGTTTTAAAGAAAAGGTATTTTAATTGATAGACAAATATGTACAAGCACATAATATACTCAAATTTGTCATTGTCATTGTTGTTGTTATTATAATTGTTAGTAAATTTCGTTTATAATGATATAATAATATTGCTTTTATTTATTTAGTAATAAAAAAAATGTAGAAATAACAATAAGAAACATACGGTTCACATTCAACATAATCCAGGCGCCTCGTAAAAAGAATACTCTCTACAGCAATAGAGTACAGCATGTTCACTATTTTTGTCTCTTGCTTTCTACAATAACGAATTGATCTCTATTTCTTTTAAAATCTAAAATCGTAACGGCCCCATCATCCCGCTAGTATTATTATTACGCTGTGACGGTATTGCTGTAACTCGACCTTAAAATTTCACTTTCAATGCGCCCAAAGAAGTTTCACTTTAAAAGTAATTGGAACATTCTTGTATTTTATTTATTAATATATTTTTATGTATTTATCAAAAGAAAAGAAAACTAAGTCACTCAGAAATCTTAGCGGTCACGTCAGGTTGCAATAGCTACACATCTTTGATTGTATGTTTGCTATTTATACTAAATAATTTTACGACTTAATTTATGAACTATTCCATAATATCAGTTTTCATGTATGAATATTAATAAATCATTTGTCAAAGCCGATTTTTGCACTTTTGAAATTAATTTATTAATCCCGCCGGTATTAATAAATTAATAATTCTTAAATATGAAAAAAATGTTCTATATTTCACAAGTGAGCGTGCAAGCGAGCAGTGGTGGCCGAGTGGTCAAAAATGTCGTTTTGGAACCGTTAGGTAAACAGTTCAAATCTTGACAATGCTAGGTAACTCGTGTTACGAGCTGTTTAAGTCAAACTGCAGCACACGCTCTCGTCCCTCAGAGAGCATATGAAGGATTTGCTACCGTACGACATCTTCGAGTACGTGGCAATGTACAGTACAACGCACGAAAATCTGTCGCTCTGAATTGCCTGCGAACGATGTGATGCGCAAGTTTAACGTTCCCTGATCCTTCATTCTCCTTCCCCGCGTTCTTATTTTACCCTATCGTGACATTTTCGTGACTAACTTCACAGCGGCAGAGTTTCGTGCGTTGTGCTGTACTGTATAAGCTTTCGATCGCGTAGGATCAGCGCAGAGACCTCAAGGTTGAGATTTCTCAATTTCAAATAAAAAGATTGCTAGAGGGTGCGTCTCAGCAGTGGACGGACAATGCTTACAACAATAATGTAATATAAAGTATTACAAGTTGATACATAAAATAATTTACATAGATGTATCTGAGCAGTAGACGAATTTTGTACACGCACTCATGGGGACAGTGTTTGACAACTCTGCGCAAAAGAAGACTGTCCATGTTACTTATTTTATGCATCAACCTGTAAAGGTTATACGGCATAATAAGGTTTATCGGATATCTACTTCTTTGTTTTCTACGGCTGTATGGTGAATTATACAACCTTCACACATGTTACATAAAAGTTAAGGTTGAATTTGTAAATACCGAAAAACATTATTAAAAGCGAAATTGGAAGTATGAAAGTTCAAGTGTGTTCGACCAGCTCGTCGTCGGTTCATGTTTACGTACAGTTCTTACCACAAATACAAATTCACTGTATATGTATCAAAATGAAAGCAGCATCTGTGAAAATTGATATGAAATGTCCCACTTTACATAGACGCTAGCGTCACGGGCAAGAAAAGTCTTTCGTTGAAAAGAAATCAAAAACTGTGTCATTAATCGTTTACAAGTAAGTTATACAAATGAATATATATGTACGTATACGCATGCGTGTGTATTTGTATAAATGGGTGTATCTCCAACACACACACACGAGATACAAATCTTTGTTTAAGGTACATAACATCTCAGACGTAGGAAGGCAGTATACGCAAAGAGTTAGGCATCTCTTTTTGATAGAGTATTAGTAGAGAGATAGACAGAGAAAAGGATAGAGAATATTACTTTCAAAGAGATAAGAAGAAAATGTTAAACCACATTATCCACGTTGGCTCAAAGAAAGCCTATTGTGAACGTATAAGTATACAAATCATGTATAAATATATAACCACGTGTACATACTTGGTGACCTGCACTAATACACCGGCAACGAAATTGTAATTTTCCGCTTTCGAGTAGCGTCGTTCGGCGCCTTCAGGGGCGTTATTACGTTTTTGTGCGCGGTAATAAACTGCTTCCCGCGCCGTTTGTGGCCACAGGAAAAATCTGATAACAGCTTTAAATACGGGCTAGCACAAAAGTCGCGGGGAGCACGCGGGCGCGCCAGCTCGGGGAGCTAATGAAGGGCTTCCAGGCTTTACGAATGCGAAGCTCTGGATTAAAGGAGTCTCCATACGTGGAAGGGAGTTATAAAACTTTACGAGCGCGCCCGTTTTGTCCACTGTTTTTTTGTTTGGAAACCAAAGTCGAGATTTTTCTGATGAGGACGTTTGATATATTTTTGGCTTACATAAATATTGCGGTTACAAGTCATTCTTAGTGATGGTTAGAAATTTTTCAAGTCAGAAATTCACGATGAGTTATATTTCACATGCTATCATACATTCGAAAATTGACGCATTATTTTAAACTTAAATTACACAGAAAAAAGTAAAGTTTCAAGTTTTTATTATAAATAAATACATTAAAAGCAATCAAAATAAATTTTAACATCTTAACAAAGTTAGTTTTCAGTGTTATGTAGGTCAAATTGGATGCGCCCACAGATTTACACAAATAATATAGTTAGAGAGTGGATATTTACAAAAACTCAAATCTCGCCCGTCGTCAAACGTTGCCTAGTTACATTAGATTGAGGGGCTTGTCAACTATAAGTAGAGGTAAAAAGCCTACAACAGATACCTGCATGTAACAAATTATACATTACAGTTTATATCGCCCTGTCCGCTCTAATACAATACCAAAATTCAAATATTTTTGGGTGCAGTATAAAAACGTATCGGGAGCGATTCTGAGATTCATATTATTTGCATTTTAATACCGAAACCAATTATTACGTGAATCCATAATCGATAATATTTGAAGTGGGAGTTGTTGGTTATTACGGTGTTAGGGGGCGACTCGAAGTGCAATATAAGTGTGTATATGGCCGAGGTTGTCTGATTATTCAATTGTTATCGTGTGTAACCAAACGTTTATCAAAGAGCGCATACGCCGATAGCAGATATTAATCAAATTTATTTACAAACTTCGACGCGGATGGACTGAATGAGAGATAATAAAACAAGGCAGAAAGATTGTAAATATTCAGCTGTCGCAGGATTTAAGAAAAGCGCGATACGATATAGCATTAATTTTCACTTGCTTTTTTTTTCAGCTTTACTTGATTTTGTTCGAACACGAATATTTACATCCGTCATAAAATCTTCCAAGTGGATTTTTAAATAAATACGTGTATCGAATTAAACAGAAAGTTTGCATATCTCTATCTTTACAATGAACTTAATACAATAATTAACACCATTGTTCTCTAACAAAAGAAATCTCGACTCGTAAGCCATTAGCTGGATTGGCTTTAAGCTTTCTACGTATGCTGTTTTTTATATAAGTACGAATGCAAAAGCAAGAAATGTTAACCGTTATTTGCTTTTGCAATAACCTTCGACTGCTTTCGAGGAATTTATTGATGAGCGATTGTGCCACCCAATGACCAAGTTCACTGAAATGAATAATTTAAAGTGTGCTGCAAAATAAACTAGTTTTCATTGATATAGTTCGGAACGTGTGTACAAAATAGGACAAAAATTATAAACGTGGGCATGAAGTGGAGGGTTTGGAATATTTAAAGTCGATCTCACTTCACACAGATGAAGGAAACAAAAAATAATGTAACCCAAATCATGTTAGCTATATCAGAACGAAAAATAAGAATAGATACATCTCTGAATTTCCTTAAAGAAGAGCTTTTGTAATATCTACTTTCTAATTTAAATGAGTTGAGTAATTAGTAGCATCATTGATAGATAAGTCACATGTATGTACGTGGGTCAAACTGAAAACCCTTAGAAAATAGTAAACTGCGCAAACTAATAAATCATTTTCTCCATTACTGTTTATCAAAGTAATGTTCGTTGAGATCAGTAACTCTATCTAATAGATAATTCTCTTAATATTTCCATAGGTGCATACGATGGAACTAATGACAGAAACCGTTTGCCTACTCGAAATTAGGAGTCGTTTAGACGCCCCTTTCAAATGGAGCCACCGCTTTCTCGTCATCCATAAACCATTTTTTTTGAAATTTTTCTTTTATTTTAAGAAATTAATAAAAATTACATGATACGAGGTCGGGGCTATGAGGCGGGTGAGCCAGTTTTTATAAAAACTTAACGTCCCAAAATTGTTAGTTATTTGTTTAGCTGTGTATGGTGAAGCGTTGTTATGATGAAGAAGAATCCTACTGAGAGGTCGTTTTTCCCGAATTTTTGTTAAAACAAGAAGCAAACAATTGTTCTTGTACGATTCTGCAGTAACTGTTTCTTTATCTCCTAAAACTATTGTTGCATAACGACTTGTCGAAAGAGGCCTTTTTTCGACGCGACGGCCTTAACTTTTTATTAGGCTACTCCTCGAAACGAAACACTCATTGAGCAGACTATCCTTTGGATTCAGAATCGTAATAGTAAATCAACCTGGATCCATGTCAGATACAGCATTTGTGTCACCACCGGCAAATCTTTGCATTATTTCGCGGCGCCAATTAATACGACAGTGTTTTTGAGCGTCGCTCAAATTATGAATTGTCCGCCGAATACAAAGCTTTCTGACTGCTAATTATTCATGAAGGATTTTGTGCACTTAACATACCAATGCCTAAACTGATCCGAATTTGTTGGTAGGTTATTCTTTTGTCAGTCTCTATCGTGAGCCGCACGACACTGATGTTGTCTTTGGCCGTCGCCGTAGAAGGATGTCCGTCACGCAAATCGTCAGTCAGATTATTGCGACCATGCTTAAACTAGTTAAACCACTTTTAAACGGTTGCAAGGGATGTAATTTTATCATGCAAGGCCAACTTAAATCTGTTATAGCTTGTTGTCTGAAATGGCACCGACATTCATAGAAAATCATTGTATGAAAATTTTCTCACGTTAAATTCACGTTAAGGTTAGACAAACAATTTTGTTTTTGCTACCAATTTGTAAAATAAAATGACAGATGAATATAATATATATAATAACTTTGACAAAGAGTTCCTTAAAATTTAAATGTGTTTTATTATTTAACAGTTCCTAAGTGGCCAATTCTAAAAATCTTAAGTGTGACCTAAGTACTTAACAAATTCTTATAAAACTCATTTTTAACACACTTTATTATATTTCTAACGTTCAGTATTTAATTTATATTTAAAGCTAGGAACACTTTTTAGCTTAAAGCCAGGGAAACCTTTTTCGCTTAACGAACTATTACTACTCCAGCATAGATTTCATGGCAAGCACTATACATTTCCATTTTCGGCATTAAGCGTCGGGCCTAGATCGGCAGCCAAATTATGAATTGGAGGCCGGGAACGAAAGTGGTGACCATAACTGTATGCGGTGACTGGGAATGGAACTCTGAGAGGAATTCGATATTAGGTTGAGAACAGGGGTGTGTATTGAGACAAAATTTATTTTTATTGTCCAAAGACACGCAAAGTCACGAACGCTAGTGACGTCATTCAAATTCACTTACGAAATTCCAAATTACAACCTGAAACAAACAAAGATTTACGATAAGTAAAAAGTCAAAAAAGGGCTCGTATTGTAATACAATTTTTGCTATAAAAAAATAAACGTCGATTTCAAAGTCGATACAATTCTGTTTTTTTAGTACTGCTTCCATGAAAATAAACAGATGTAGCAAATGTTTGCTCAAAGATGCTCCCGGAGCTCCCCTGTTTATTCTCCTTTTGGAGCAATTTCTTATTTTCTCCAGAAAAAAAAAATAACAGAAAGCACTCGTTCGTAATAAAGGCAGCGTTCGCAATGATACGCCCAATTTTCATAACCTACTAGGACGCCTTTATAAATATATAGAGTGTACTTCTGCTCGAACTGTATTTATTCATACGAATATTATATATGAGAAAAAAGGAGGTATTGTTTATTTCATTATGCCACGTCTGTAGCAATATTTGCTATTATTATTATTATTAGGCTCAGGCTGATTGAAAACTGCCAAGTAAATTATTTATACGTCGGAAAGAAAAACGCGAAGGATCAAGGTTTCCTCTTGGCGCAGAGGCAATATCTTGTGATATGCCTCTACATATTTTGGACGCGACGTACGTATATGCCTATTCTTTTCTCTATCCGCTATTTGTAATTTGATGTACTGATGCAATTTTAATATATAATATTTTCAATTTGGTCTAGGTGTTCACTAGCGTTATTCCACAGCTTCACCTGACCCACAATAGGATTGGATCCCAGTTCCGGTGCCTGTACCGATTCCGGTCCCATATCCTTTCGCTGTTCATAGCGATATCAATCTTATATTCATGTGATGTCGTTCTATATTAAATTATTATCACTACGTACATTCATATATTAAAAAAATACTAATACTATTGATACGACAGTATGTAAAACGGGTGAGCCAATTTCATTGAAATTTAGTAGAAAACCCAATTTTCTTGTAATTTTTCGTCTCAAATGAAGAGGTATTTTTTTAAGGATAGTAAAAACTTATTTACTGCTAAACAACCGATTTCTAAGCAATTTGCCAAATGGTTAACATAGAGTTTGAAAAAGCACGAAGGATAATTAGATACCACCAAATACTTTATAAATGTAAAAAAGTGTAACAAAAAGACAGACCGCATGAAGACATTAAAAAGATATTGTAGTGAATATATGTTAATAATATCATAACGTCACCTATCGCCGGTATCAAGACTACAACTAGAATCGGAACAAGATTGGCAGATTGGTTGGGGCAGGAATTAGGATGCAAATTTTAATCGTCAGACAAAAATGCTTGTTGCGGGTCATCTTTAAGACAGAGACATTTTAGGTCGGGGAAAGAGTTTTTTCGTATTTTTTAAGTAAAAAGTTGCAATAAAATTTCTTTGGTTGTTCTGTTTGTATCTGGCTAGTTTTGACAACACTAAATAGATGATACTTAAAAAAAAAAAAGAAAAATAAAACCAAAAACGTTGTACCACCATTTCTCAATTATTTTTCCTTCCACCAAAATGAGTGAATTCAACCTATAAATTTAATACATTTTGATGTTTTGTTACAAAAAACATCGAAATGTATCAAACCCGGACTAACTCGCAATAAGTTAAAGTAAAGGTGAGATTGGAAGGGCATCATTCATTATGAGCTTTTATTGCCCGTCAAAACCATCAATTTGGATCTTGCCGGTCAACAGCTGATGCGACTCTTTAAGAAAGAGCAAGGGGTAGAGAAAAAACGGCCGAAATTGATCAACAGACAAATTGTAGTTTTACACCATAATGACGCCAGACTATACACATGTTTATCCACTCAGAAAATAATTACAGAGTTTGGTAGGGAAGTGTTATTGCATCCATCATATATCCCTAACCTTGTACCCTCATATTTTTACCTGCTTCAGCCTCTTCAGTATTCTTTATGTAGTGTTAGGTTAACATCAAATGTCACCATTTTTTTATCAGTATTGACAAACAGCAATGGAATTATGTCACTACCTACAAAATAGCAAAAGTTGTTGAACAAATGGGCAATACATGTATATATAATTTTTTCCCGACCTTACATATTGCTCCATAAAAAATCTTAGTTATATATAAACAAATATGTGGTATAACTGCTTTTAGTGTGTATTCGTGTATTACATTATATTTAGCACTGTTTTCAAAATACTTGTATAGACGAGGATGAAAGAGCCACTGGAGAGCAAGTAATCGTTGCCGCCAATGGACATTCACGCTAGTACGTTGCCGGTTTTCTTCTTGAAGGTCCCCGCATCATTGTTGGTTGCGAATATCGCTAATTGTAAATCAATCTATAATGTTGCCGTTCTTAGCAGAAAATTTCGTATGAAACGTGCGGTGGTAGAAACCCAGTCATCAAGGTAGTGATGATGGTCTACTTTCGGCGATTAGAACGATGACAGAATTCAGCAGTAGGAATAAGGCTGAATAAATGTTCAGATTATTTCCTGTAATATATGCAATAAAGCATGCGTAGAGTTTATGTGAGATTTTTCCTACATATTATAAATTTTTATAAACATATAGAGGAATCAAAGTTTATTTATAAACCTTAATTTTTTTTTAAAGGAAGGTTGCTAAATTTATAATAAACAACGAATCCTATTTTAATATAACACTTAGTCTCTCAAACGCACTCGTTTCTTCGACCGTCTCCTATGAAAAATCGTCCCTACTACTTTAACAGAAGATCATGGAATGTTCTGTTATTTTCGTTAACGCTATTCCAGTCAAAGTTTAATTATAAGCAGAGGACGAAAGAATCAGTTTTGAAGAAAAGTAGAATCTTAGTAATAATTACAAACTAATCTCTTCATATCGCTTTCTTTTCTTATTAATTCAAAGTCAGTTCGAACAGTAACAAACGCATTGAAACTGTACAAAAAATCCCATTAATAAAGTAAGAAAGCCACGTTTTATAGTTTCATAACTGGAAGCTGACTTCACACTTCCCACGTCACAGTACTTCTTTCGTGCGAACGCGTATACAAAGAAAAAAATTCAATGATCGATGGCGAGCTTTTACGCGGCGATAAAACATTCAGTCCAGAATAGAATAGCTCAAGTTTCGCCCCCCTTCAAGGTAATGCTACAGTAGTTTGTTTATGGTTCGTCGTCATGGTGACCACTACGGAAAGCAGTTTTATAAAAGCTAAAAGATAAACATTTGAGGGCTGATTAACTACTTCACTCGTATTGATACAAAGAATTTCAAAATACTAAACCGATTGGTCATTACATACAATTTAAGTTTTGAACTCAAAATTGAAGTATATTTATTATTTCCACCGATAAACTATCGGTTACCTAATATGCTGAAGCCACTTATCGTTCTTTTATATAACTACGCCCTAATACATAACTACACAACTTTTCATCATGATATTCTCTATTCTGATTATACGACATCTCTTAATCAATGTTGTTGCATCTTATTACTTGCTGACCGTCGCCCACGACCCGTTTGCATTAATTATATTTTTATATTCTGATTATGACATAAGAGTGGATTTATTTTTACTTAAATACCATTTCCTTAATCATTTTCTGCAATATAAAATAACACCTTCATCTTCGGGATACAAACTACCACAAACATCATTTAAATGGAGTCCAACATTTCAATACATTGAATATTTTCCTGTGACTCTATCTGTTTGAATAAAATCATTCTTTATTTAGTTCTTAGATAACAGAGTATAATACGATTTATGAATTATAAAAGTTTCATCGAAATCAGTGTAGGGAGTGGTTTTTGAGTATTCATACAACAAACAGATAAAATATTGTTATGAGTTCAGTATCGTTATATAATCCATAACAATTATTATATTGGAAAAAAATCACATATACAGGATTGAATTCATTACAATTGTATTTATTTGCATTAAAAGATTATTGCTCCTACATATCCATTTCTGAAAGAATTGTTAAATAGTATAAATTCTGTCATCGAACAATAAATTTGTAAGTCGTAAAATAATAAGTACACAGTTATTTGTCATTTTTTTATTATCTGATGTTCTTTCTCATAATATAATGTCAAAACTGAATAAAGTTTATTAAATTAATGGTCCATTGTAGACCAAGAACTTTACGAAGTATGAAGACAATAATGGCTAGTGCTCTGACTGGCTCTAAGCGTTGTTCTACTTGTTCTATATTAATGTTGATGCACTAAATTTTTCTTCTGAATTGGAAGTAAGCACTACTTGATATTTAATTCTTTCCACACATAAGTCGAGCGATGAAGTTTGGGTGTTCAAGAACCTTGTATCCAAATCTAAAATCATAACTTTTGAAAGCTGACTACTACTTGAATTGAACGATGAGCTTTTAATTTAAATGAAATTGTACTTTCGCTTTGTGCTCCGGGAAGCACATCGAGCCGGCGCTATCGGAAGTCGTTACCGCGTTGATGGCAACGGTCGTTAGCGGCCCTTTGCTCCACTGGGTAAAAGCGGGGCAAAGGGTCAAGCCTTTCAATGCGAAATTAAATATAGAACATTAAGGATATTTATTTACCAAATAATGATTTTTCACTTCTCAGCAATGGAAAAACAAAAATTTGATACAACAAAACAAGATAAGCTAGAAAAACACTTTAAAGTGCTATGTTTGGATTGATGCGCCTTTATTTATGTCGCCAGAGGGCATGCTGCGTAGTTTGTAGCTCATAAAGTTCTTCCTGATAATAATTTTGTATTTGCCATGATGCTATCAACGGTATCATGAATTGTGCAATTGCTGCTATTCCTTCTATCGGTAACAAGAAAACTCAACTTTAATTTCAAAATTATGTCGTGCACTATCAGCTAAAGTGTTAATTTTACGGAGATTCCGACCAATTTCATTTCTCTCTAGCAATAGACACACTGAGTTTGCTCCTGCTGCTTGTTACAATTAAGTAGTTGCTCTCTGCATTTATTTGAAAAATCTTCCCCTTCTTTTCCTTCTTTCCCACCTATTTCTTGTTATCTCGAACACCCAAAAGTAAAAAGGTTTTTTTCAATATTCCTCGCCTTTGCACTGCAATCATGAAAATATTAGCAATGTTTCCAATAGTAATTTGGTAGTTTTACCTGGAAAGTTTTCCGAAATTTTTGAAAACAGGTCATTTTGACGTACTCTTTTCGAATTTCAACTTTACCATCTTGTATCTTTGCCGCTCGCGCCGCCATATTGGAAAAATGGCGTTTTATATCAGGTTTTTGACGATATCTGCTTTCTGACTTGTCTTACAATGAAAACATTTATATACAAAATTAAATTAGAAAAAAATTCCTACAATTCATGTTTTTACAACTTTTTTCGTAAAATAAATAGTTAATAAACGCAAAGTGTGACTTACGACGCGTTTTCACTAAATAACTCGTTTCAAAACCACCTTGAAATAGAGTAAGCGGCGCGTCTTTTTTTTACGTGTTTTCTCCAGTAGATCTAATCCACATGTAATTCATAATTCGGAAATTTAGCGCAATCCTCTTCGTTTGGATGTTCTTGATATGCCAGGCGTTATTAAGTCTTTAGTAACGATTGAGACGTCATAAACTGAAATTTCTTCGGTATTATCTGCGATAGGATCATTACTTTCATTGTCAGCTTCTTCGTTTTTGATTTCATCACATGTTTGTTCGAAAACAGTCTCCGTTTCTTCTTCTTCATCGCTATCGTAAAATGGATTTTGTGAATTATCACAAGTACCACCAGTACAATTAGTGCATATAACGGAGCATTTTAACCCGGCTTTTCTGCGTCCACAGGCTTTTTGACATAATTTTTGCATTTGCAAGAAATAAGTTTTAGCTAACATTTTAGAGCAGGAGGCGCAAGTGGCATAACAGGAATTAACCTATTTGATTTGCCAGAAACTCTGCTGTTATGTCAGCAGCACACAAAAAAAAACAGTCTTTAAATGAAAATGTTGGATGCATGGATCGCAAATGTACTTGAGGAGTGGGGACATCGCTTCCTCTACGTAATAATGTAGTAATTCACTTTTCATTATATTTGTTTCGACATACTTCATGAAGTACAATAGATGTTAGTTCTTCAAATAATTCACACTTGTTATCCTTTCGTTTAACATTTGACTTACAAAAAGCCTCCAACACTTTTTACTTCAGTTCAATTACTTTACAGTCTTTAAGTGGATTCTAGCAAATAAAACATTTTCCTTCATGAGAAGCCATGCTTCTATAAATACAAACGACACTTCTCAAATAAAATAAATCAAAAATATTTTTATTTCGTAGGTAATACAAATTGCACTTGAAATGCATTGTAAACAACTGTTTCGACATTAAAATTACCACCCATTTCAAGTGCTGATTCATCATGAGAAGAATGGGCAAGAAACTCAAGGTTTACTCTTTTTTTACTCATCGATACAAAATATTGAATAATTAATGGTTTAAGACAACACTTAGTAATGACACAAAGTAACGTAATAAGCGAGTAGTTCAATCGCATAAGTATTTTCATTAACATATTCAGACACAGTATAATAGCCCTTGCCACATAAATTTCTTTTAATGAAACGTTTAAATTCATAAAATGGCAAATTTTAAATTTCAGCAGGGATTTTATTATAAAAGCGCACATATTGCCCCACAAATGGTTTATTAACTTAGCTTAGACGGGTTTTATGAGCAGCAAGATCGTTCTTATGTCTAGTGTTAATGTTATGGATGTCTCTCCTCTTTTTTAATGATTCCATATGTCTCTTGACATATACCAGGTTTTCGTATATATATTGTAATGCTAAAGTTAGGATATTAATTTCCCTAAATTTTTCTATGAGAAATGCCATTGGTCTCAAATCATAAACAGCACGAATAACTCGCTTCTGCGGCACGAAAATTGTGTTAACATTAGCTGCATTACCCCATAAAAAAATTTCATACGTCATAAGACGATGAAAAAATCTGAAATAAACTAGTTTTGCTGTGCTTTGATCTGTAAGTTGCCGAATTATTTTCACTACATATACTGCAGAACTAAGCCTTTTTACACTATAAAGCGTTACACTACTAATGTCACTGACTAAATATTCTATTGAGTTCGGCCGGTAGATATTTCGTAGAAGGTAGAGAGGAGAGTCTAGCATAAATGCGACCCATTCTCTTATACCTACTAAGGTCACCATTCTAGTAACCTTAATATCTACAACGCATAGTACACGCGGCTTAAATTACACTTTGCGACGCTCGTATGCCGAACTATTGTTTTTACGAAGAAAGTTGTAAGGATATAAATAGTAGAAAATTTTCTCTAATTTAATTTTGTGTATAAATGTCTACATCGTAGAATGAGTCATAAAAGAGATATCGTCAAAAAACTGCTTTTCCAATATGGCGGCGCGAGCGGCAAAGATACAAGGTGTCAAAAATGAAATTCGAAAAGAGACCAACGAAATCTATAAAATTATCTGTCTTCAAAACTCCCGGAAAACTTTCCAGGTAAACTTTTTTGACGAAATGACTGTACTATTAAGTCTATCAAGATATTGGTAACCGATTTTTAAATATAAGAGTTTTAACATGGTTGAATCATTTCGCCGTCATGACGCAGATAAATGATTTTGTTGCATTATTTACTCTAAGTAGAAGTAGATAATTTAACGAGTCCATTTTTGTCCTAAAAACCTTTGAAGACTGAAGATATCAATAAGTTTCAGTTTTCGAACACTTGAAAAACTGAAAGTCATTGATTTATTTTTTGTTCCTGTTGCGGAATCCCTCCCGAACTCGAGAGAGAAAAAAATTCTCAAGCTATCTCCCAGAAAAAATATTACGAAATAATATGACGCGCGACGGGCCGAGCTTAAATATTAAAGAGCGAGTACCCTCGCAATTTGTTGAGCGCGCGATGGCGCACCCTCCAGTGCTACCCTCTGTTACGGGATCCTAAAACCCTGCTGTTTTCAAAATTTTTTTTCCTGACAAGATTTTACAAGTTATGTTTGAGAAACATAACGAATGGAAGAATGAGTGCGAACAATAATCATCTAATTTTAAAGGTAATACGTATGCAGGTCACACTTAAGATTTTAAGAATTGGCCACTTAGAAACTGCAAAATAAAAAAAAGAATTCAATTTATTTTGGCAGCAAAAATAAAATTGTTTGTCTAAACTTAACATGAATTTAACGCGAGAAAATTTTCGTACAACGATTTCATATGAATTTCGTTGCCATTTCAGTCAACAAGAAAGTTATAACACAATACAGTCGCCTTTCGTGATAAAGTTCTATCCTTTGCCACTGTTTATAATTGGTTTAACTAGTTTGAACGTGGTAGCACTAATCTGACTGATAATTTGCTTTAAGGACGCCCTTCTACGGCGATATATCGAAGACAACATCAGTGCAGTGCGGCTCTTGATAGAGACTGACAAAAGAATAACCTACCAGCAGATTCTGACAAATTTGGATATAAGCACTTACAAAAAAAAAAAATTGGTTGCCTGTAAAGTCGGTATACGGGCGAAAGTTTTACGTGACAACGACTTTGAATGGTAAAATCATTTTAATGTGAATATTCATTCGTATAGTAGGAAGAAGGATGAAATAATAGTAACAATTTAAAACATTTATTTATACAAAGAATTATATTTAAAACATTAATTTATACAAAGAATCTCGCACTGAATTTCATATTAACAAAATTTTATTTTTACCTTTACACATACATACGTATTTATATACAAATATACATACAATAACTTGCAATACATTTGCAAGCTATGCACTAATTCTCTAGTAGCGCGGCAGACCGATCATAGTTGAGTGGGAGAGAGACGGCATTCGGCGGGCTCTCGTTCGGTGACTCATCGTAACGTTACCGAGCGTTACACTTTTCATAAGTGACTCCCAGCCGCAACCTAATTTAAGACGTTGTCACGTCAAAAACTGTAGTGAGAGTATCCGAGAAACCATTTAGAATTCTTTTAGAAACTTAATTTCTAAACGTTTCGTCGTTTAGGTGCCCCAAAATTTACAAATTGCATATTTTACAGGTCATTTACCTATCTTTAAGCAAGTAAAACAGTGTTAAAAACAAAAATTAGTATCAAAACTATATTTATTAATTAAGAATACATGAATCTTAAATTGCTTCTAATTGTAAAAATAAAATATTTTGTAAATAATTCAAAAAAAATTGTTGATATGTAAAAACTATATTTTTAGTGATTCTAAACGAAGTAGCTGATCCAACAGACGCTGTCTTGTCCAAAATTGTGATCTGTCTGGAATGTGTTTCATACAAAACATTACACAAAAACCGAAAATTCAAAAAAATATCCCAAAAATTTTGGTACAGAATTCGTGCTTCTTTATTTCGAATAGATTATTAAAATTTTTAGTTTTTTTATTGTATTTTAAAATTGGCCCATAGGTGAGCGCTGGGTGCGGCGGAGTCAGACCGAAAAGTCGACAACACCAAGGGGTTTTGTCGACTTTTCACGAGAGATCATAGTATTAGTGGAGCGATCCTAATCGCATGTACGCGTTGACCACATGTTTAATACGCAACGGGTCATCTAGAGATCGCACGTGATTTCAACGCGTTTATTATTGTTAAGTAAAAAGAGTAGAAACTTTTCTCTTTATAAAGCTCTACCAAGCCGAAATGCCTATGGGATCCGAAACTAAATATCATAAATATAAAATTTAAAATCTTATACATATCAAGTAACTATACATTTGATATTGTTTAGATAAGTGAAGTCTTATTATATTTTGTGTACATATATATATATTTATTTGTTAACTAGATAAAGTAACAGTGAAATCGGTATAGGTGTTACAAATAAATAGACTGAAGCAGTCGTTACTTACGACGTCCTGATGTTGGACTTGCACCCACACAGACAGACTGGTATCATGTGTGTTTCAACGTGTGAACAGATCACACCATGCCGATACGTACGCCACAATCGTTGGCATAGAACGTGGACAACGTGCAAAAGGACTATTAAGCCTGTATCCAAACCGAACACGATCTAACGCGCTGAAGAACTTTGTAAACGGAGAGGTTCTCATTCCCCTGTACTCCCCTAGCAAGTTACTTTTATTTAAGTTAGTCTTACCCAAATTGCAGTGATTCGGTTAGCGAGCTCAAAAACTCGGTTAATGAACTCAAAGGTCCTGTCGAGAGCGAGTTGAATTATGGAAATTTCTAAGTGCACACGGTTAAACACGCAGACACACATACGCAGCGGGCTCGTACGCCCGTGAGATGATTAATTAATTAACGGCAAAACTCCGTTTTAATGTAGAACATGGAGGCATTCGCCTTCGGCGGGGCCTCTTTGCATAAAACTGATTATGTGGGTTAAGATAACAACCTTAATTTTTGGGGCGGTTCGCGGAAAACGTAATGCAAACCTTAAATTAATTAACGTCTTAATAACCGATCGTTTGAGTTATTTCATTACGTCTGTACATGAGTTGTCAAGAAGCATGGAAGAATATTTTCTAAAATTGGGAAGTTTAAACAATAAAGACTGACATTCTATCTACATATCTATCTGTATACATAAAATAAAAACGATTTTTTTTTTATCCGTTCATCAATTTGAAACTACTAAACGTATCGGTAGGTACGGAAGTTGGCTATTAATGCAATTTTTCAGGTTCGCAAATGAAAAATAGTTACTGAGAGGCAAGTCTGGACTATATAGATATCGGTACGTAATTTCAAACAAGCAGTCACATACGGCATCCTTTGCAATCTGAGCGGTGTAACGTTATCAAGTAAAAACAGCACATCTTTGTCAAATTTTTGTTACCTTTATTAGGTTTTCAAGCCAAAATGGAAAAAATGGAACCCTTATAGTTTCGTTATGTCCGTCCGTCCGCCGGTACGTCCGTCCACCTGTCCGTCTGTATGTCACAGTTATTTTACTAAAAACTACAAAATATATATTGATGAAATTTATACTATAGGTGTCTTGCGTAAGCCGCTACTTTTGTACGTAAATAAGAAAAATAAATATTTCTAGGGAGGGCACTCCACATATGTAATGGAAGGTGAAAAAATAGTAACAGTATAAACATCAACGTGTGGCAGATATTTTTGGAAATAATCGCTCCAAAACCTATAAAGCAGTATCTACGAAAATAAAAAAGTAAAACAATGGTAACGATCAATAAACACTTTTAACGAAAATTATTTTGAAGATCATCGGATATACCGTTTTTGAGTTATTTCCAATATACTGCGTTGCTCAACAAAAGGACGTAAGCGCCATTAAGATACGCTCTTTTGCTGGTGCACTTTAATTTATACTAGTTTCAGAGTATTAGCTGACATTCTTACTTGTTCTCTCGGCCGATTTTTTAATAGGCGTTCTTAATTGCCACCGAATATTGATATAGTACACACACATGATATATTAATAATCTAGGAGCTGTATCTCCTGATGATCTTAAGATGATAACCAAAAACTTTGCAGTCGCTGGAAAGATCCTGAAATCTTTGGGATAAGGGGCTCTAATATCCCATGTTTTGACACTTGCTTATTTTGAAAGTAAAAATGATGAACCCAAGTTTTGTCATCACTAACAATTCTTTTGATGACTGCGTTTGAATATCCCTCAATAGTTCCAAATACTACGAACAGTAATCCAAAAAATTGAGAAAGAGATTTGTTCCTGCGCCTAATGTCATTATTCATGAAATGAAAGTATCTCGAAGTTGAATTTCTTACTTCTACCGAACTAAAAGGTACAATCGCTTCTGAAACCGAAAACAGTGAAACATTGTAAGTGACCATTTAATAATCAAGTAGTTTTTTAAACATATGGTTATTAAAGTATAGTTCAATATTTTCATCATATGTTATATTATGTAAAAAATTCGAATGTCCACTGTATTATTTTTGTGGTTTTTCCGTCAAAAACTTATTTTTCGTTTAACTTGTCGATTCTCCATTCGTTTATACCATTCATATATTGTTTATACCATTGACTGTTTACACCACGTTCTTTTCTATGCGAGGGCCAAGAGCACTTCTAAGTTTATTCAAATAAAAGTATCATTTATCACTAACTGTAAATTTTGAAAGAAAAAAACACGAAAAAACTTAGAAAACCGAAGGGAGTTGTTCAGGTACGAATCACACTACAAAATAAACAAAGCGCATTGCCCTAGCTTGAGGATTATGCTCTCACACTTTCTCCTTAGAAAAAACGTTTTCTGTCAGACCGAGCAGTCTGGTACAAGAAGATTTTTCGCATGGATTTCGCAGTCCGCAAGTTGTTAACTTTGTAACACAAACTTTAACGTCGTTTTTGTGGATTGTTAGAAATTTCTAGGATTTGTTTATACTACTAAAAGATACCAGCAAAGTTACAAAGATACCAAAAATCTTTAAACCAATAATAGGATTAACTGTTATATTGTAAGGATGTGGGTTATTGTTTTAATTCGAGCGATTCGATGCGTACGAATTAAAAATGATTAAAATTCATTATTCTTATTCGACGCGTGACAGAAATTTACACAAAGTAACGGCTTTAACTACCCCTTGAATAGTTTAAATAATTTCTCAGAAATAAAGACTAACACTAGTTTCGGAGCGAAACACACGCTAATTAAGCGTAGACCAGACCGTGCTGTAGATCAGATGATTAAACACTTGGACAGCTCTCCACGCACTGCTTCATAGCTGATGAGGGCGGTTGTTTATTATTTCTTAAACTATTCACGTCAAAAATCATTTTAGGCGTAGTTTTTCGGATGCAGAATTTGGGATTTTCTCTTATACGCTGCGTGTACTTAGTTTTAGAGATTTACTATTCATTACATAAAAGATGGGCACATTATTTCCACTATTCTGTAATATTTTTTTCTATACAATACAAAAAAAAAAATTCAAAAGATCTTTATTTCATAGGTTATATAACAACACTTAAAATACATCATAATTTTTGTGAATTTACTATTTACTGCTCGTTCGGAAGGCCGTTTCCCTCAAGAAGAACGAGCAAAAAACTTAAGGGTAGCACTTTTCTGATTTCATCACTCATAGCCAAAACAAAAATATAAGTAGATATTAGAATACTGTGGTACTACTGAATCAACAAACTAGGGGTATAACCCAGTGATCTATACGTGAATGACAATAATTAGAAAAATATAAATCGTTGAGAGGAACAGATTGGATTTAAAATATGTAGACAGAAATCGAACACAGATTCTTCTTACCCAAAAAAGCTTAGATAATTATGTTTAGCCAGCTTGTTGGATAAATAGAAACATTACTATTATTAATCATATGATATAGAAATTCATGACAAACAATGTTTCAATATTAAAGTCTGTAATAGTAGTATTACGGCAATGAAATTCCAAATGTACGTGAAGTATACAATGAACGTTTGCACCGCCAAATCATTTTCATGGTTTTGTCATTAGGATCCAAACCATCAGTTGCAAAAAAATAAAAAAAGATTTAACAACCCCAATGCAGATATATAACCTCCCCTTTTTATTTCAGATTGAAAGCTTTAAATATTAGCTGGCTTCTACGCTAGCCCAGTGCGGGTTACGAATTATGAAAACTATGTGTCTGTTTATTTAAGTAATTTTTAATAACATATTCCATCAATTCGATAGCATTGTTGGATGCCTCTTGTCATAATATTTTTATGTTGTCATAATATTATTTTATTTCTTTTAAGCCTTTCATTTGAAAGAATTGTACATCTCAAAACATAATTATATAATCTTCCTTAATGACACCATTTATCAATAAAACTATGATAAAATAACGTTATGTTATATTAATTTCGCAATAACACGTCCACATTTAAGGAAAATCCAGAAAAGTTATTTTTTACAAGTTCAAAGATGGCCTGCGTCATCACAGCGGATGGGTAGTTATTTGTATCTCTGTTTATATCGACACGAAATTAGCCTCGAACTTCACAGATCGACGAAGCTGTTCTAGTGGAAAATTCGCAAACTGTATTTCAATTGGAAAAATTTGTTCGCAGATTTCCAATAACGCCGAGTCCGCAATGACGAACTCGGCGTTTTCTCTTCGGCTAATTAATTCGTTTGAGCGTTCTCGGAGCGAACGACTCGATTAAAATAACTTTGACAGTTTATTTTTTTATAACTTCGAATGGGCAATTATGTTTGTGAGAATATCTCTGTTGAAATTCTTCTTCCCTAGCTGTTTCGTCTTTATTGCAGAATTCAATTGTCATTTCTGTTATAATTAGTAAATTTGTAATGGACACACTATTTAACCGAAAGCTTTTCCTTAATTAATTTAACGTCAAATAACACTAAATTTGAATTTCCAAAAATTTAAAAACAACAAAAAAATAATAATTTCTCCTTCGAACGCGTGCACTCATTCCAACACCCCAATTTACAATGGTCATTAAAATTAATGTGCTCGTTAAAGTGCGACACACACGCTGTTCTCACGCACGCATCCATGTGCACAAACACACGCACGCACGCGCACACACATAAATACGCGGACAGGTCACACATCCGTGAGTGGCGTGCCTGTGCCCCGCCACAAAGGGCCAGCGCCCTTGGCGATGTTTAGGCACGTCGCGGGTGAAACTTTTAAGTGCGCTTATCATTTCAGCGGAAATGGTAACGGAGATAGTTCAAAAAAGCGATATTGACTGAGTTTATTTGTATCAATGGTCGGCTAACGTTTCACTGATTTTGTTTAAGTTATATTTTTGTTGGCCCATTGGGTGCAAAATTTAAGTACGTTATAAGAGAAGGATGTGCAGTATAATGGGAAATTAATATGTAGGACGTACTGAAAATTTCTGGAACGAATGAGAAGAAAATACTGTGAATTGTCAAAAATGAAATTATTTTTCTCAAAATGTTCTTCATTAGCATAAAAACACTTTTTTAAACGTATAAAACAGTTTTTAAAACATTTGTGCCCCACCTCCCTGGTGACCTCGGAAACATATTTTCGTGCTCTTCGACAGCATTTTATGATGATGAAAATCTTCTACCGCGTAATTGGTTATTCATTTTTGAGAATAAAAAAGTACATGGTACCAAGTCGGGACTATATGCTGAATTTCTCATAAGTTCTACGTTTTTCTCTTTCAAAAATTTATTTGTCCGCTTGGCCGTGTGAAAATTGGCATGGTCGTAGTGCGCAATGACACTACAGTTAAAATTATTTTTGCGGGGTTCATTAATAACTTCCGGCAAACAAATGGTAATGTACCAATCACTATTCACGGTACGACAATTCTTCAAAGCAACAGTAGCCAAATGTTCAGTTTTATTTAAAAAAAAATAAGCAATCATCCGCTTAGAGACACTTCGCTCGCGCGCCACTTTAGTTCGTTTCGGCTCATGTCGATAGACCCATGCGTTCGATTGCTGCTTTGTTTTAGAGTTGTAGTAATAAACTTTATTTCGTCACCTGATACTATGTACCACACCAGATTTGACGCCCTTTCCTTGATTCTCGTAAGCATGGCATTGCACCAAGTGACTCGATCCGTTTTTTGACTCTCAGTCAAATTGTGTGGGATCCACGGCGAGCGCAGCTTTTTCATACTCCACTGTTTGTTTAGCATTGATTGTATTTGACTCACGCCTGTCTAAGGATTCTCGCATCTCCTGGTAGATAAAATGCCTATCGGTTTCGATTATACGGCGTACAGTATCTATGTTCTTTTTGTTCGTAGCGGTGGATGGGCGACCATCACGAAATTCGTCACTGAGATTGATACCTCTCGGGCTTTAATTTTGCAAACTAGTTATAAATAGTCCAATTTCATGGTGTTTCATCACTAAAAGAAGTTCGAAGCCAAGCAAGGCTCTGCTGAGTTTTCAAATTATACTTATAATCGTACTACGAAAATTTTCACAATTTAAATCCATATGGCGTTATTTTAAAATGTGAGACGCACATTTTAAAATGACGCCACAATGTAAAACCAATTGACAGTTAGATGAAACTAACTGTATTCTACAGCAAAAGAGTTTCATTTTCAAACTAAGTAATTAGTTATTAAATACTGTTTAAGTAATTGGCCAGTTCCAGAAATTTATAGCGCGTCCCACGTATAGTGAAATCGATAGGAATTAAATTTAAATATTTATATGAGCTAATGTCATTGGTTAAATGTAGAAAAAATTATGCAAATCATAATTTATTTAAAAACGACAAAGAATGTAGAATTACTAGAATCTTTTTCACATTCAATATAAAAAAAAGTACAAATAGGACTCGTTCCCTGAGTAATTCGTACAAATTTAATTATGTATGTTATTTCTTCATCAAGAGTCCGGATAGCATTTTTTTTTGTTTTCGATGCCGATAGTACGATACGATGCCGAAATATTGGTTCATTCTGGAAATTGTTCTTTTTATTTGAAAAAATATCCGTATTTTTGAAATTTTGCATTATTATGGCGGGACATTACAATATGTTTTTTGGTCTATATCAAATCCGTTTATACCACGGTCTATACTCCCATGTAAACGTAAGTTTGTGATTACAAAATTTACTAATCCAAAGTATATATAACTAATTAGTAACTATTGAAAATTGAATATTTTCAGATATTTGTGCTGTGAGAATTTCATTATTGCCAAATTTTATGATTCTAGGCTAATGTGAAGTGCCCTATAGGTTTTTATTTATCTGCAAAGTTCAAAATAGAAGTCATTAATGGCCATATTTTGGTGGTATTTTTGATGAAGTTTACTTAAAACCTTGATTGTTTTTACAGCTCTAAGGTAATCCAGACCTAAGGATTCACTATTAATTTCAAATTGAGACTTCCACACGTCCCTGGGAAAAAGTTTTAACCTACAGGCAGATGAATCACGATTTCATGAGTGCCTTTTTTCTTTTTGAGCTTAGGAACCTTAAAATATTAGAATTTATTCATTTGAAATGTAATCACACAAATTAAGGTTTACAAAATAGAAAAATAACATTTGCTAAACAGCGGCTCCATGCAGGATTTCCACGATTTACCTTGCAATATTTTATTCCAGGTCACAACAGATTTCGTCTGTTCATACATCAATTTATGGTGGAGCGGAGTGAAGACATTGCCAGGAAAATAAACAGAGTGAAAGGAAATGGAGGTATTTACTTAGTCGTCGAGGTACAGTTTGCGCGAGGTTTTGTAGTCCATTGTAGGGCTGCCGATGTGTTTGAGGTTTGTGCGGTTTTGCAATGCCTGTTTTTAATATTTAATTGTCATATAGATTCAAGAGGCTGACGGTAGATTGATGATTCGAGGTGGCAGATTTTAGATTTAGGTTTGCATGTGAGTTGGGATAAGGTGCTTATAAAAACTAACATCTCCTTGTGATGGCTGTGTATATTATTATTATTATTATATAATAATATAAACTCACGCCTATTTCCTAGAGGGAATAGGCGTGACTATGAAGGGATTATAGATTTTCATATGGTAATCTATAATCCTTTCCATATGGAGAGTAATACGTGATATTGTTTCCTTTCGTTATAATTAAATATAAATGCGGACAACTCTTAGAATTACAACTGAGAACAATCCGTGAGATTAATTCCTTTTGTGTGATGATTCATGTCACTTCCGTTTTGTACCGAATATGACATGAGTAACTTGCAATTTTTTCCGAGTTAATGTATCCGCCATAGACGATATTATTAATGCTACAGTTGACGAAGAAGCAGAATTGGATAAAAATATTTTCCAATTGCTGGATTAAGATTCATTGCCCCGTGACCTATCTGGATTTGTTGCCTATCTGGATCTGGACACCAGATAGCCAACGTGTACTTATGTACACGTTGGCTTGAAATGTTAGAGGAGGATCTTGATACAAAGAAAAAAGATATGTTTAAAAAAAACTTACCACTCGGTAATGTAAAACTATTAAAAGCTCCAAAATTAAATTATGAGATCAAGTCAGCTGTTACTAAAAGTTGTCACAAAAGAGATAATATTCTAAAAAAAATGGCAAAAGCAATTGGTTTGCACTCTGTCAGCTGTAGAGATAGCTATTTCTCGGGTAATTAAGCAACTACCAAACCCAAATAAAAATCTGCAATCTAACATTTAGTTGATGCAAATCGCGAAGCAGCTGTCAAAGCTGCTTCGCGATTTGCATAAACAAAATACAGACAAGAGAAGAAACTTACTGCTTCCATCACTTAAAAAGTCAACCAGGGATGTACTTATAGAATTGCCTAGAGACAATATTGTTTTTAGAAATAACTCGCAAGAAAAATTGAAAGCAGCAAAAACTGTCAACAAATCTATAAATGACATAACAGCATCTCCTGTAACTGTACCAAAAAAAAACAATACCAAAAGATTTAGGAAAATTCACTTTATCCAATCAGCAAAGACAAAACATTTAAACTGGAAACGCCCGCCCGACCTTTACCAACCACGCACAATGCAGGCGAGCGTGATTCAGATCATCAGTCAACGAATCAACGACCACTGCTTTGATATCAAACCAGACGTTAAGTAATGAGGTAAGAATTGCATGTCGTCTTAAAAAAGTTGTAAATACGTGGAAAACAATAAAAACGATCATGTTGCGATTTCTAGGACCAGTAATTATAAAATACCCTTTTCTCATTCAGCTACTCAAGTATATACCCCGGTCAATAAATCACATTTTTATGTAAGAGTTATTTTATGTAAGGAGTTATTTTATGTAAGAGATTGAAAACTTGTTTCTACTTTGCTCCTTTTTTTGCTCCTTGAAAGCAACATCAGAATTTTTTCTTTCCCAAAACTGATCACGTATAAAAGATTTAAAGGAAACTGTAAATTATTCAATTCATTAGGTTTTATTGTTATAGTTATGTGACCCCTAGTATGTCATGCAAATTTATAGGCTTTATTTTAAATTCAGAACATATCTCCCTTCTCTTGGAGAAACTACATCCACCAAAGCAAAAAGTTGAAAAATTCGAATTAATTAACAAATGTTCTATAAGGAAGTTTGCTAGCTTTGCACGCAAAAATTAACTTACGAATTTCGTAAAGTAGTTCGAAAATATTTTGTTAGAAGTGATTAAAAGTTAGAATTTTTTTTAAGGGGCATTACGTGGGAACAGTAGAGCTAAAGATGCCTGGTCCGATGTTGTAAGATTAATGCATATTAATTAATTGGAACTAATAGAGGCCTTCTTTGCTTTAATTTTTTTTTGTAAAGTTTTGATGATTGTGAACTACATTTTCGATGTGACAACTCCACTGCAGTGGCTTATATTAACCGTAAGGGTGGAACTAAACATGCCCACCTTAGTAAACTTACACTAGACATTTGGAAATCGTGTGAAAACAGAAAACTGTTTATGCGTCTTACATATCAAGTAACTAGTAAAGTAAAAACTATTTATATAACATGTCCAAATGAAAATTTGAATTTAGAAATGTTGACATAACTATTAGTTATACTACTCGCTTTAGTAATCGCATACAGAATACGAACATTTTCATTAATACAAATCCAAAATATTGAAATTCATCCTGAAAGAATTAATATAAACTTTTCAGATTTAAAGTGTTTAAAATCTAATCTAAACCCAATCTTTCGTTACCTCCTTATTCTTAAAAATCACTAATTTGTCCCGCTAAAACTCTTATAAAATACATGAATGCCACTCAGTCAATAAGAAAAAATAAAGAAAACCTTTTTATAAGATATAAAAACTCACATTCAGTAGTTAGTTTACAAACAATTTGCAAATGGATTAAATTTATGTTAAAACTAAGTGGTATAAATTCAAGTATCTTCGCGGCGCATAGCACTAGGCATTCGCTACGTCATCAGCTCATAAAGCTGGCGTTTGCATTAATAGTATAAAATAGGTTGCTGGCTGGGGGGTTCATCACTTATGTTCGCCAAGTTCTATAACAGAAATGTAATCCCCTAAGACGCTTTAGATACTTAGGTTAATAAACAATTTAATACAAACGCGATTTTATTTATTTCATCATTAACGACTCTAAACCTCTACAGTCAATTATAGGTGTAATCCGATAACGTTGCATTGAACACAATTAATAACTAAACGAACTCACCCGTACGTGAAGTTCGATTGTAATTGTGTGATATGCATCATTCGGGATTACACAGCCCCTTCCAAACCCTGATAAGCTCCTTGAAAATCCTCCCATTCTAAAGGAACTCTAAACTAAATGATATGTAAGTATATTCATAGACAAGACCTGGAAAGTGCATTCTACGTATGAAAAATAAAGTTTTATTTTATATGAAATTTTTTTTAATATATAAACTATAGATACTAGTGAATATTAGTCGCACTACTACAGACAATTATATGTGTAATCTGAGAACGATGCATATCACACAATCACAATCGAATTTCACCTACAAGTAAGTTCGTTTGGTTATTAATTATGCTTCAAATTGAGCAGTTGGTGCGAATTAAGCCAACGAACAGTAAAAGGAGATTGAATCTCTGCGCTAATTTAACGACTACTGTTAAATCTTGTCAAGGGAGCGTCGAGTAAAGGTCACTGTCGCGTTCTATCTGAAAATGCATTCGTACAACTGTGGAAATGGCTCCATCTGGGTAAAATCTTAATTATTAGATTGACATTACCGCGGCCTGGGTAGTGCATATGCACATGTGTGTATAACTCCAAACGGCGCTCTTTACACTAACCTTGGGATCGGGGTTAACATCGTTTAAAGAAGCCATCACAGCTGATGAATAGTTGACTTTTCGATTTTTCTTTCCTCCACTTCGTACTTATTACATCATGACGATTTTGAACGACGTAACTTAATTGTCGCTTATATGGAAAATTCTATTTTTTCTTTCATCAAGTTAATTCAGTTAGTTATTCGTGTTTAACCGAAATCGGTAAGAATACCGTCAAGGACGAGAATTTGCGAGCGCAGTAGTTACTACATTCATGAAGCTTCATGAACGCGGATCGCATAATCAACTCCGAGTCATTTAAGTTCTACAGAGAGGTTTGACTTGCTGTTTAATTATTATTAAAAGCTATGACCGATCCGACCTTTGGTCGGGTCGTCGACCGATGAACTACAGGCACGTGCCGAAATCTCAAATATTCTCAGCTAAGAGTGCGGTCCGGAGCAGCCCCGACGTCGGCATCGAGGACGCGCGGACCGCCCACACAGCGCGTCACGTAACCGCGTAAACGCAAACGTACACTCTGGATAAGACATAAGCTCACACGTACGATAGGCGACTACTGATATCTTTGTAAATGGAATCGTCTAGACAAATTTGTGACCACTGACATACAGTTTATTCTTATAAACGAATTTTATGGCCTTTTTGACGGTTTCGTTTATAAATATTAATTTTTAATATTTTCGTTGGATATTCGGATAATTTTTCAGATTTTACTAAATGTTCCAATTGTAACATTCGGTATATTTTAAACGTTTTTACACAACGAAAACTTAGTATTTGTGTTGCCCTTGTCTACTCCAAAGTGCATAACCGAAGAACCTTTAATCAAAAATCCTACTTCTGTCTGGCGAACGGTTTTAAATGTATCGTTCATTTCGTAAATTAGTATTTTAACAAATCCTCATAGAAATTATTGTAATTTATTTTAAAATAATCATTATTTCGCCTTCCAACCTCCGCCGTAGGATTTCTGTATCACATAAATGATGGGCATACCTTGCATCCTAATAAATGTCATAACGTATCTGTTCCAGAAGTATACGACTAGTCGCTTTCGAAGAAAAACCTTCATACTGGTGAACATGGAAGTGAATTGGTGAGTCAAAGGTTTAGGATTAAAAACAAACTTGCATACGTCCATGTTGTGTCATCGTTCTTGTTTTTTTTTTATGCTTTCAATATTGTTATTTAGTTGATTATCATTAATATTCAAATAAATACCTAATGGAATAAACAACTATTATTGTTTTGTAATAATAAAATCTATAAAACACCTGATATGACTTAGGAAGACATTTTGAAAGATATTTTATATCATATCCACATCGGTGTTGTCAATTTTATACAGCGTGGATCAGTTTTAGGAAAAAGAAATGGTGAGATATATGGTCTGTGAATGATAATCGAAACATAATTTTTATACTTTCAGATTAAAATAGTTTAAAATATATGTATATTCATCCCACAACTTTATTCCCTCAGAGGTTGAACAGCTAAAAACGATGAAATAGGTTGTTTTCAGTTTCCATCTAGAAGTCTGAAAACCAATTTTTACGTTTCTAACTTTAGGAACGGCGCAGGACGACGGTCCCGTTGAGGATAAGTCGTGCATAAAACCTTTACGAGGAAACAAACTTTTATATTCGATTTTACTTGTTTAGAGGATGATTTTACAAACGTACTGAAACATCTCAATCTACATCTCTCCGGTCTATAATCAACAGGAAATACTGAAGTTATGAGTAAAATAAATCATTACACTAAAAAACTTTGCATGATAAATGTACCAAATTTCAATAAATTGTGTTTTTAATGATACCATTGCAGAGCGCGACCTATTGAAAATTGCTTACTGTTTTTAAACCGTCCCAATAATGAACTGAAAGTGTCCCATAAATTTAATCGATTCATATTATATATACGGTTTATCGGAATTAAAAAACTTGAGGTGACAATTTTATTTCATAAAATTTAGTTGACAATGGTAGGTAAAAGATTTTATATTAAACGAAAAATTTCATCATACCCGGTAAATGAAATATTAATAAACGTTACTAGCTTGTTTTTGGAATAAATGTCATATTTTAATAAGGGGAAACTAAAAAATAATACTGAAAATTAATATAGTTATATTAATAATGTTTTTGAAACGAATAAAATCACGCTGTATAATAACAAAGCGAGAACCTCGTTTCAATCGGAAAGTCGTGAATTCGAGGCCAATCGTAGGCCGATGAGTTCGAATCAGCGATACACGGGCTGCGGGGGAGGGGCGAAGTGCAAAAGACAAAAGACAACACCTGTACAAGCGACGACGGGCTCACAGCATGTCGCGGCGAATTCAGGCAACTGCGGAAATGGGCTTCTTATACCACTGGCTACTTAGTATTGACAATAATACCGCGAAATTATAAAGAAAATTAATGATAACATATGTGGAGTTATAGAATATATCTAAATACGAAACAAAATTGAATTTACTTGTAATACAAAATTAAAAAGCAAGATCGAAACGTTTTATTATCTACAGAGAAAATACAGTCCTGTGATAATATCGTTAAATTCATCAATATCGACTTGCATTTTGGAATAGCGGAAGAAAAGTCCTCCAATTGAAATTTTTGAATTGAAATATAATAGCATTTAATGTAAATACTTTCAACGAAGTATTAACATTCGATGCGAGTCTGTTTATTCTGTTCTAAATAAGTATTGTTAGTAGTTTGAACAGTTCGCCAGTAAACTCACCATACGTACTCGGTTGGTTTAAGTTCTCAATTGGAAACTCAGAAAACTTCGTTGGTTTGTTACAGTGTTACGTCAACATATGAACACAATGACCAGAGAATGTATAGAGAGACCAACGTGCACCACACTTTAAATAAAATAGTGCTATTTATATGTATTTGTGTATTTCAGGATAAGTCCATATTAGAAACTTGTAATTTAAGTGGGATTTGCTTTCAAAATTTTTAGTATGAACTCTTTCACTGTTCATTTTAAAATTGAATGTCTTTTCATTTTTTAAGTTAGTGATGTGTATTATAAATTTGTAGTTACTGTTATTCAATGCCATTTTATCTCATGTCATCCGATAACTAATCCTTGACCTAATCTACTCCTAATACTAGCTCCTTATTCAATCATCTATTTTCGATTATGGAAATACAAATGTTCGAATATAGAAGATTCACTTCATCCATTAATTATATCATTAAAATTTCACGTAACAAATTCATCGTTTTTATTTTTTCTTTATACAGGTCATTTTTGACTGTACACTAATGTTTCGTAAAATATCTTGCTTATATCTTCTAGGGAAAATTAAAAAAAAAAAAATATTAAAAATAGCTATAAGTATTGGTTTTAAACGATGCCCTAAGATAGAATTTTATAGTACTGTAAAGTGTCACATACGAATGAGTATGGTGTACATAATACTTTTCCATGTTCTTAAAG